>KE505939.1:0-19014 GCA_000441515.1 Elaeis oleifera | reverse complement strand
TGGGTTCGGAAAGGCCAAACCGGTGGTCGGCGGTGACCACCGACGACGGAAAATCGAAGAACAACGAGCAAACAAAGAGATTCTTCAACAGCAAAATCCGGTGACTCCGGTCGCCGGCGAGCACGCACTCCGGCATGAGAAGGAAAGAGGAGAAGAGAGGAAGGGAAGGAAGCTTACCTTCGACGCCGGCGAGGCTTTTCCGACGAGCAATTGGATGGGCACAAGGACGGGTCTCCACGGTGATTTTCCGACGATTGCCGCCGATTGAGCTCGGGTTTTCTGGTGGAAGGGAAGGAGGAAGGATCTCCTCCTTAAATAAGGCTGGAAGGCCTCTTCCGACTCCGATTGGGAGTCGGCGAGAGGAGGAAGAAGACTCCCTTCGGGAGTCCTCTGCTCCGATTTCCTTTTTTTTTTTTTTTGTGGTTTGGCTGGCTGATCTGGCCGGCTATCACACCTTCACACTGGGCGATCCAAGGACCGGCCCCAACGATAACAGTCGGGTGGAGGTTGGCGATCGGGAGGACTTCCATCGGTTAAAGGACATGATGGTCCCACCACAGAGAGAGCTGATGATCGAACAAGCTCTCTATGATGTCGGTCTTAGTTCAATCACCAATTTAGGTATAGGATAGTCGATCACCTTTATTTTTTCTTTGTTTGTTTTTTGAATTGTACTGACTTCCTTGTTCCGATCGCAGCCATGCAGCCGAGGGTGCAAGTATCGACCATCGATATTCGCCAGCATGCTGCCCAAAAGAGGGCAGCGGCATCCAAAGCTGGACCCTTCCGACCGTCGAAGAAGGGTCGGGCAACAACATCTGTGCCGATTAGGAAACCTGACGTACCATCAGTATCAGTTTTCGAGCCGGTTCTAGCACTGTCGGCTCCGACAGTGCTCACCAATGTGCCGTCTGCTGAAGAGAGGGAGGCAAGAGAAGATGGGGCTGCTGCAGCAACATCGGTAGTTCCACCAATTGAGATTCGTACTGAGGTAGAGGCCGCGATTGAACTTGAACAATCAGCGGCTGTGCCAGTCGCTCCCCAGCGGGGCTCTCTCAGGCACAGTCAAGCTCTAGCTTCTCGATATTTCAAACATGGGACCGCCGACAGAAGACTGGGGGAAGGCACCGGCAATTTCAACGGATGATGCAACGTCAGCGGATCACACGATTCATCGTGACATCAGAGTATCCGAGGATGAGTCGGCTTTGGCCAATCTGACATTGTCCAGGCAGGTCATCCAAGCTGCTCTTCTCCCGACTGATCAGAAGAACAGAAAGAATAGAACTGTCATCGAGATGTTCTCTTCTTTTTACCTGATGATACTCGGGATAAATTTTCTTCATTTTTTTTGGATCTGATCCAACTTATCCTCTCATTGCAGTTGGTACATGACATGTTCGATCTGGAGGCCAGCTATAGGAAGGTTGCCGACTTTCGTCGGACATGGATGAATAAAATGGCGATCGCCAATGCTGAGAAGGTGGCTGCCCTTGAGCAACTTCGGGCGGCGGTCGAGCGAGAGGCGAAGCTTTAGGAGGAAGTTTTCGTTTGTCCACCGACCTTGAATCCTCTGGAGTCGAACTTGAGTCGGCTCGTCAAAACACTTCGGCTCTTGAATTGTAGCTCAGGAGCAAGAAACATCCCATCCACCGACTTCGACGAAAAAGAGACGGATGCATCCTCGAACTCGAAGCCGAATGTGGATGACATCAGGCCAGCCTGAAAGGTTGGTACTGGCCGATGAGGAATCGGCTTCCACAAGAGTTGACGCAGAATTGGCTAGGGCGGAAGCAGAGTCGGCAAAGGAGGCCTTGAACCAAGCAATCGAGGATTTCAAGAATTCAGAAGAGTTCAAAGAAGAGATCTTCGAAGGCAGATTCGCTTCCTACTGCGTTGAATATGAAGACGGTCGAGATGTAGTCGGAAAATTATATCCAGATCTTGACTTGAGCAGCATCGTCCCTCCAGTGTCGGAAGATGGAGCTGCTGAAAAAGATGCCGAGCCGACTCAAGATGTACCGACAGCATCAAAAGTTGTCCAAGTCTCGGATGCTACACTAAAGCAAAGAGATGGAGACCGCGACTGATGATCGATGTAATTTATTTTTTTTTATAATCAAATACTTGTAATCGAACTTCGGTCTAATTTTGTAATCTTCTCTTTCCAATGAATGAAAAAAATTTTCTAAGTATAAACTCTCTTATGTGTGTTTGTAATATTGTAATCATTTAACTACCGAATATCAATCGATAAATCGAATGTTCGATAGTACTTATTTAATCGTCCATTAATCAGATATCTATTTGACATACTTTTAAGTATTGAGATAAATGATCATAAGCCGAATACCCTGTTTCCGACCTTAGTCGGGTTAGTACGTCAAGTTATTTGATAATCGATGGCAAGCTTCAAATCTTTCGACCGACCATAGTCAAGTCGGTATAATTTCAATCCAATCTTGATTGTATTGGCATAACATTCTGCTTAGTTAGGACTAAGTCGGCATAATAATCATTCGATTATGATCGGCTTTTACAATAGAAAGCTGAGATATGTTCGGTACCGAGACACAGTTGGTATCGTGGCTTTTACAGTAAAAGCCAAAGTATAATTGATATGTCAGTTTCTACAGTGAAAAACTGAAATATAGTCGATAGTCGATGAATTGACCGTCCATCTGTCGGTCCATTACCACTTTATAGTTGATTGAAGCTTGTGATTATGAAATTCAATGTTTCATTCTAAATAATGTATACACGGATAATTTTATTGATAATATATTTTCAAGTTATCTGCATTCTATGTTCGGAGAATGATTATTTCCTCCAGAGTTTTTAGCCGATATGTGCCCAATCGAAGTATCTCCGTTATTCTGTAGGGTCCTTTTCAGTTCGGAGATAACTTTTCTTGGTCAAGAGGTCTTAAAACTTCTGCTTTCCTCAAGACCAGGTCTCCTGGACGGAAGAGCTTCGGCTTAACCTTTGCATTATAATACTGAACTATTCTTTACTGATATGCTGCCATCCGAAATTGAGCTTACTGTCAGACTTCTGAAAGTAGATCTAGATCGACTCTCCAACATTCGAAATTGTTCGACTCACTGTATTGCTCAACCCTTGTTGAAGATAATCCGATCTCAAGTGGAATCATTGTTTCTGTTCCATAGGTTAAATTGAATAGCGATTCAGTCGTTGGTATACAAGAAGTCGTTCGGTATGCCCATAAGATTGGATATAGTTCTTCTACCCAAAGGTCTTTAGCTTCATTCAGTCTGGTTTTGAGTCCATACAGAATTCTCCGATTGGTTACTTCCACCTCTCCATTGGATTATGGATGGTTGATTGATATGAGTTTGTGCGTAATGTGAAACTTCGTATAGAACTCTTTAAAGTTCTGATGGTCGAATTACCGACCATTGTCAGTGATGATGGTGTGTGGTAAACCGAATCTACATATAATTGATTTCTGAATGAAGTCCTCCATCTTACTCTCAGTGATTTATGTCAGAGATTCAGCTTCTATCCATTTGATGAAGTAGTCGATGGCGACCACTATGAATTTTTCTGATCAAATGCTGGAGGAAAGGACCAAGTATATCAATCCCCCATTGTGCGAAGAACCATGGCGCAACAATTGATGTTAACTGACTTGCCGATTGGTATTGTGTATTTGCATATCTCTAACATAGTTCATATCTTCGGACAAGTTTAGCTGCATCTTTCTTCGTGGTGGGTCAATAATATTCTTATCGTAGGGCTTTACCTCCCAAGTGATTTTCACAAATTTCTTCATGAACCTCTCTGAGTACATAATCGACATCTGTTGGTTCCAAACACTTCAGTAAGGAAAGAGAGAATGATCTTTTGTATAGATGACTATTCATTAAAATGTATTGAGAGGCCGTCCATCTAAGTCGTTTGGCTTCTAAGGGATTAGCAGGGAGAGTCCAATCAGTCAAGTACTGGATAATCGGATCCATCCAGTTTAGTTCATCAGTGAGTTGTAGCACTTTCTCAGCTTTATCAATACTCGACTATTCAAGGTATTCGACGAATGTCCGACCCAGCGAGTTGAAGAAAGTAGTTGCGAGTCGTAAAAGTGCGTTGGCTCGAGCATTCTCTGTTCTTGAGATGTGAAAGATCTCAAAATATTTTAAGACTGAGGTAAGATCTCTCACCTTTTGAAGGTACTTTATCATAATAGGATCTCGAGCTTCAAACCCTTGATCTGTCTAGCAATCAATTGTGAGTCGGTGAAGACTTTCAGACTGTCGATATCGAGCTCCTTGATAATTTTTAAGCCGACTAAGAGTGTTTCATATTCGACTTGATTATTCGAAGCTTTAAAATTGAATCGACTTTAAAATTGAATCGAAGGGCATATTCAGTAATGACCCCTTCAGAACTTGTGAAGATGAGACCAGCTCCACTATCTTGTGCATTAGATTCTCCATCATTATGTAGCATCCATACCGACGTCGAGTCGGATTCAGGAGTCGTGGCCTGTTTTATTTTGTCATCAGCTTCATCTTCAGATTTATTATCGGATATTGTACATTCGGCAACAAAGTCAGCTAGAACTTGCACTTTCATTGATGACCGTAGGCGATATTGTATATCAAATTCATCAAGCTTTATTGCTCACTTTGTCATTCGACCCGATGTATCAGGTCGATGCAGGATTGCCTTCAATGGCTGGTCTGTCAAGATAACTATGGGGTGTGCTTGAAAGTACGAATGCAGTGGTTGCGATGATATAATTAGAGCGTAGATCATTTTCTTCACTCTTGAATATCTCACTTCAATAGTGTGAAGCATTTTACTGGTGTAGTAGATCGGTTGTTGAATTTGACTTTCATCTTCTTAGACGAGTATCGAACTGGCCGCTTTCACTGAAGTTGACAAGTAGAGATACATAATTTTTTTCTTCTTCGGTTTTGTCAGTAGTGGCGGGGATGCAAGGTATTTTTGTAAGTCTTCGAAGGACTGTCGGCACTCATCCGACCATATAAAGTCGTTTGATTGCCTCAAGATCTTGAAGAAAGGCAAGCATCTTTTTGTCGAACTTGATATAAATCGATTGAGTGCAACGATCCTTCCATTGAGTTGCTGTATCTCTTTCTTGAAACTAGAATACTTTATGTTGATGATAGCTTTGATTTTCTCAGAATTGGCTTCGATTTCTCGTTGTGACACAAGAAATCTAAGAAATTTCTCGAAAGTCACTCCGAATGCACACTTAGTTGAATTTAACTTCATCTGATGTCGTCGAAGTGTGCTGAAACTTTTCTCCAATTTTCAAACATGATCTGAGGTTTGGAGGTTTTTCACCAACATATCGTCCACATAAACTTTCATATTTCGCCCAACCTGTGTTTTGAAAATCTTATTGACAAGCTATTGATAAGTGGCTCCTATATTTTTTAAATCGAAAGGTATCACTTTATAGCAGTATATGCCCTCATCCGTTACGAAGGTTGTGTGCTCCTCATCTTCGGATGCCATCTGAATCTGATTATATCTGACAAAAGCATCCATGAAACTCAAGAGTCGGTGCCCCGAAGTTGCATCAACTAATTGATCAATTTTGGCAAAGAAAACTGTCCTTCGGACAAGCTTCGTTTAGATTTGTGTAGTCGATACAGATTCTTCATTTTTCATTGACTTTTCTCACCATCACTACATTGGCGAGCCAATCGGGATAAGTAGCTTTCCTGATGAAGTTAGCTGCGAGGAGCTTGTCGACTTCTTCATCGATAATCTTTTGCCTTTCAGGAGCAAAAGGTCTTTCTTTTGTCTCACCGATTTGACCTTCGGATCAATATTGAGTCGACGAGTTATTACTTCCGAAGAAATTTCTGGCATGTCTGTTGCCGATCAAGCAAAATATCAATATTTTTTCTCAGTAGATTTATTAATTACTGCCGCTCCGGATCAGATAGCTGCGATCCAATTTGGACCATCTTCTCAGGATCTTCTTCTTTTAATGAGATGGAAACCAGTTGTTCGGCTGGTTTACCCTCTGTTATTTTTCTTTGGTCTAATTTATCAACGAACAAAAAATCTTCAGGTTTATTATTTTGTGTGGAAACTAAGAAGCAGCGTCAAGTAAGTTGTTGATCTCCACGCATATCTCCGATTTCATTTTTTGTCGAAAATCAGACTAACAGATGATATGTCGAGACTACTGCTCTCAAGATATTAAGTCCAGGTCGTCTGAGTATGGCGTTATAAGCCGAAAAAACTCAGATAATCGTGAATATCAAGAATACAGTACTCTGTTGTGATTCTAATTTTTTCTTCCACAGTAACAGCATCTCTAGTGAAACTGATCAATGGTGTCGAGATTCTTCTAAGTCGATCAGTCGGTAGTCGCATTCGGAAGAAAATCGAGTAAAACAAATATTTGTTGAGCTTTTATTATCTACAAGAATTTTTTTACATCATAATTAGCTATCGTGGCTGAAACAACGACAGCATCATCATGAAAAGTTTGAATTCTCCGAACATCTTTTTTCGAAAAAATAATTACATTATCGAGTCATCGTTTCTTCGCCGACTCTCCTTTGAAAGTTGCCCTCCAGTTTGGTCACTCAAAGATCATGTTGATTACTCCTGCAGTCGGCCGATTATTGATAGTCTCTTCAGTTTGTGACTGAAATTGTCGGTCGATAGGAGGTTGAGTCGGTTGATCCCTTTAAAATTTCTGAGATAGCCTCGTCGGATCATGGTTTCTATCTCATCCCTGAGCTGGATGCACTGTTCGGTATCGTGACCATGATCATGATAGAACTGACAGTACTTCTTCCTATCTCGGCTCCTCGATGGTGCTTTCATTGGTGGGGGGTGTCATAAGTATTCTACTCCTTCGATCTCCATCAGGATCTACTCACGAGGAGCAGAGAGAGAAGTATAGGAGTCATACCTATCATAGTTCGGCTTTGGATTCCGTCTTCGAGGTAAGCTCCCTTATTGATAGTCGACCTACTTGATTCGGTCGGAGCTTCACTTTTCTTTGTTTCTTCTTTTAATCTTTTCCATCTATTTGGCATCGGTCAGAAACAGCTTCATCTATGCGAATATACTTGTACGTGCGCTCCAGAAGTTTAACATAGGTCTAAGAAAGAATTTTGTCAAGAGAATAAGTAAATCTGGATCCCCTCAGACCCCTTTTCATTGCCGATGTAGCCATTTCTTCGTTGAGATCCCTGACCTCAAGCGTGGCTGTATTGAAATGAGCCACAAAATCTTTCAATGTCTCTGTCTCACCTTGCTTGATTGAGAAGAGAGTGTCAGATGTCCGTGGTGGCCTTCGACTTGTGCTGAAATGGGCTACAAAAAAATGTTCAAACTGCTCGAAAGAATTAATACTCTCCGACTGAAGCTCAAAATACCAGGCTTGAGCAGCCTTTCGAAGAGTTACTGGGAAGCCAATGTATAAGAGAGCGTCGGTTGCCTCTTGGATCATCATAAGAGACTTATAGCTCTCTAAGTGGTCGATCGGGTCGGTGGAGCCATCATATGACTCCGTCTGCGGCATCTTGAACCGAGAGGGAATCGATTCATCCAAAATGTGCCCCGAGAGAGACTGAGCGGTGTGGAAGTCGTAGTCATTGAAAGACTTCCGACCTTCCATCTGAAATCGGACGAGCTGACGATTAATTTCTCGAAACTTGTGTTCATAATCGTCAAGTCACCGTTGCTGGGAAACTCTGAGGGTGGAACTCCCTGAAGAGCTCGAAGAATGAGAAGCATAAGGCATCCGCGGTCATTTCTCCTTCTTGATGCTGTGAGCACGAGAAGGAGAGGGAGAACGCCGCGAATAATGGGTGGCACGACAAGAGTGCCGAGAATGTGGTTGTTCGTCTCGACGGGAGTGTCGAGATGATCGCTTCTGAGATGAGAAGGGCGAGCGCTCAGAAGACGGCGGCTGTGCCTGGACGGCACTAACTGAGCTACCGGTTGCTTCACCGACGGCTGCTGCTGTTGGGTTTGCTACTGCTGGAGGCTTTGAACCGTCTCCGTCAAAATTTTATTTGCTGCATGAGTGTAGCAATCTGTGTGTCCGTAGTGACCACAGGACGTGAAGAACTGGACTCTGCCACCGAAGGTGGGGAGGAACATCTTCCCGACAGGAAAGACTGCCTCACCGATCCAGTCGAATGCTGAGCTCTAGTTCTCGATATGGTTGACTGTAGTTTTCTTCTATCTGACATGCCAATCTGTTGCGGCCAACTCTCTATCGTCTGTCACCGGTGAAAAGCACCTACAAAATCAAGTCCTCACATACCGGAGTTGTGTCCGGCGAGGACCCTCTGATGCTTAAGTCAGAGAGGAGTTGGTGAACAACTAATCAAAGATTTAGTGGGCAGAGTCTCAGTCAAAAATTATCCCTTATCCGTGCTGCTCATTTACCTCTCCTTTTATAGATGATTCTGATGTAACCGTCGAGCATGTGGTCCCGCTTTTTATGCCGCTAAATTATCGGACTATAATTATGGAGTTAGTGGATCGTTATTTCAGTAATGATCGTGACACGTAGTTGATAACCGTTCATAACGGTTAGGATATGTTGAGCAGATAAGCCGACTGTATGTCGGTAATATTGATAAGTCGGTAGAAGATCCGAATATCCATCAGCTGGTAACTCTGATATGCCGATGGTCTTCGATCGGAGATTAATGAAGTCATCTATTGTTGGCCGATAATAGTCAATTTTTGATCGGTCAACTGATTGTGAATCGGCGTAATACATTCATTCGATCGATGTAGAGTCGGAGTCGGTTGATTTGTCTCAACAATTACTTTATTATTTATTTAAAAATATTATTAATTTTATAATATTTTTATATTAAATTATCTTTAATTAAATTTAATAATATTTTTAGTAACTAAATATGATAAAATTATTTTTTAAATAATAATTTTAAAACCGTAATCCCACGCATGCCAACCCAAACAAATCCTTACAATCGTAACGCAAGTCCATCTTCCAGTAATTCGCGCTTCCAACGGTTCCATCTTAGGTTCGGTCTATTTTTTTCAAATTACTTCCTTTGCTTCAGAATATTTATGGCGTAGTTCGTCGTCACCCAGCGGATCAGAGAATCCAAGGCGACAGCGAAAAAGCCATCCCCATCGAAAACCACCATAAATCGGGGAAGATAGCTGGAGCGCACGGAGAGAAGAAGAAGCATAACAAAAGAAAGCGTGGGAGGGAAGAGTAAGTTACGTAACAGACCTTACAACTGTTTGAAATGGTCGTTACCATTTTGTGACGGCCGTTATCTTTTTGGACGATGGAAGCAGGACCGGTGCTCCATTAGTCCTTGTTCCTCAACGGCACGGCTTTCTATGATGGGTAATTCGGCGTCGGCCGTGCCGGTCTGGACTCGAACCGCCATTTTCTGGAAAAGGACGATGAGCTGACTGACAATAAAGCACGGAAAACAGCATGATGGACCAATGGCCACGTTCCACGTTGTGAGGTACGGGTCAAGGGAATATATAAAGGTTTTGACGACGAAATCTTGTTCCCAGTCTTCCGCAGGCCTTTACCTTCGCCCTGGAGTTGGTTGCATGTATTTTATAGCAGTGCAAGTCCACCAGAATCAACGGCGATTACGGAAACAACACCTGACGCACGTTGCCTGGCAACTACAGTACTTTTATTTATTTTTGTTGCTTTCAGAATAAAATGGGATCATCGTAAACTAAGGGTGAAATGATGTTAATTGGATACATTTCTCTATTGGATAAAATTATTAGATGGATTTATTTACCCTAGATCCATAGTAAGCTCGATTCATCCAATAATTTTGATCCACCAAATAATTTCTCAGAATAAATGAAACCTATGGCACCAATATAAAACATATTATGCAACTATGGATAGTAAATTATAGCTAATCTATTGGATACTCGAACTAATATAGATT
Source organism: Elaeis oleifera (assembly GCA_000441515.1). NCBI lineage: Eukaryota > Viridiplantae > Streptophyta > Magnoliopsida > Arecales > Arecaceae > Elaeis > Elaeis oleifera. Next base: position 9,073 of record KE505939.1, on the reverse strand, counting down.
TCAGATAAGAATAATCAAAATAGATATAGATCGAGTATGGATCGTAATATATGTCCATTCTGAATTCAAATTTTATATAATTTTAATTTAAATCTTTCTTTCAAAATTATAATTATTTTAGGATATTTACATAATAAATTTTTTGTTTGACCCAAGCCAATCCGACTTAACCATCTTAGCTATCCAACTTGATCCAACCAGCGCTATCTACTCTACTCGACTCAAGATGAATATAGAACGAATATGAAAATAAAATTTTAATAATAATATGAGTACAGTTATTGCCCAATCAAATTCATGCCGAAACAATTACCAATTACCATCCCTACACGCAACATAGAAGGAATTGGCTGCACTATATAATAGAACCTGAGTGATTGGCCATTGAGATTTGAGGAAAAGACGCAATCCAAACGCAAACATACGCATAAATATTTGGATTTTATTTTTTTCAAGATTAGAAGAGCTAATCCCTATTTGCTATCCAAACTTCACCTCAAACTTTCTCCGACATCCTCGATTGTAGTAGGTAGGTGGGAAGCCGCCCTAAGGCTGCATGCTTCTCGTGTTGATCAATTTTTCTCATTCAGCTTGATATTTTTGTGATCAATCTTTAGCAGCCTTCTCTATTCACATGTAGCAATTGGCTCACACTAGGAAGAGGCGTCCATTTTAGATGTCTTGTGTTTAATCTAAAATGAGTTCTTCTTGTGCTGGCCAATCAGACACCAACAGAAAAAGCAAACACAAGAATCCTGTCATTTTCTCCCAAGATTTCATATAAACTAGTAGTAATTCCAATTCAATGGCCTTTATGTTCGAAAAAAAAAAGAAAAGAAAAGAAAATGTACAGCGTTGTGCAAATTGTAATGCTCTAATCATTAGTTATCATGCCACAACAGAAAAAGAAAGGAGAAAAAGTAAAGCTTGTTGGTTGGTTCCAATCAAGTGGGTATCTCAAAATGGCAGTATGTTCGAGTACCCACAATGTCTCATTTATGTGACACGTGTTTCGGCATAATTAGAATCTGAGAAATAGAATATGGAAGAGAGGTGACAGGGATAAGGAGTGTCCTTTGAGATGCATTGGAAAACCTTTCAGTGAGACAAGCTTATGACCTTATGTTAACCCCTTTGATTTCTCTATTCTTCTGCATTTTTTTAAATCCTTCCAAGAGATATTTGATAAGGATGTTCGTTGTCCTCGCAGGCCCTTCAAGTTATAGACTACCCAACGGTAAGGGACATAATGAAGATTAACCTTGGGTTTCCAGGGCCTAGAGCTCAATGGTTGTTGTACAAGTAGCATGTACAGATTTGCATAAGTTTGAACTGAGAAATTTCTGCACAAAAGGATCTTGGTTTCCCCACAAATTACAGATGGTGGCAGCCATGTTGCTACGAATTGCAGCAACTAATGTGACACACACAATCCTTAAACAATTATCTCCTATTTTTATCTGTTCTCCAAATTTCGAAAAGTTGCCAATGAGAAAGATGTCTCTCAGGAGCAGGATTTATGACAAGTGCGAAGCCTGTTCAACAAAAGTTGGCTCCAGTAGAAGCAGCACTTTTTTATCTTTAGCAAGAAATTTTACAGCAGCATCCCCGTGGTTAAGAGCTTCAAAATATCTAAGGAACCATGGCCATAAGGTAAAGATGAGAAAACCCGTGATCCTTCAAACTTCTGGAATTTGGTTCTCTGGAGACTTGGTATTCATGACAGCCATTGGATGCATTGAGAATAAGTTTTCACGACCAGAATAACTTCCCTTTAAAGCCCAAATTGTCATGCATAAAGTCCCAAACTCCTCCATGGTATAGTTTTGCACATTATTATTAATTATTAACAATTCATGGCGACTGTACAATATGAGCCAGGGGAAAAGGCTTCAAGGTTAAGCAGGATATTTATATGCATCATTGCTCCCAGACAGATTTCCAACTTGCACCTCATTCTCTTCCTGCAAGTTCTCAGATCAGATGCTGAATATCATTAGCAGGCAATATTCACATCCAGATTCATCAGAGTTTCGGCTCTACAATCTACAGCGGCGTATGTATCTGATAGGATTGAAAGGGCCATGCCTGTGGGCAGAAGCATGCATCTGCCTTCCATTGATGGACGACACGGGCTTTATGTCCCAACCTTCGATGTTCTTAGGAAGACATACATCATAAAGAATTTGGCCCAGAATCCCATCGGGATTGATGCTAGGTAAATGGAACAACCCTGCATTTTGCTCATCGAGCAAAGATGCACTGTCTTTAGTTTCATTAGGCTCCATTGAGCTGGGCAAGAAGAATTGATCGCTTGGGTCATTTGTTACCCTTCTAAGAGTTTCACTTGAGCACACAGCTGCTTTATGAAGACTGCAAATGGACTCTGATACCATGCTGCAAGCACCTCCCATGCCCACTGTTTCACCATTTAGTTGCCTTCTCTCACGATAAGTTATAGTTGCTCCAACAAGCATCTCAGACACAGCATCCTTGTACTCAGCTTGGTGATACTTGTAATGTGCTGAAGATAAACAAAATACAACAATGATATTCAATTTTTGCATAACAATAGAATTGATGGATATTGCTTAAAACAAACAAATCCTATCAGAGTCGATATAGTTCATAAATGAAAATAGTGCAGCCATCATTCATGCAAGCAAATTTGTATTGCTTTTAGTTTATTGTAACATATATTGATAAATTATTCTGTTCAATTATTTGATGCATCTCCAGTGACTAATCACAGCAATTGCATCTACAAAACTAGGATTGCTTTGGACATTTTGTGGATTCCATTGAGTAACTATTTCCTTATCCAATCAATGACACATCACCACTAATTAAAACCTACAAAATTAGTTTAGATGCAGTTCAGAAAAGCAAGCATCACATGTAGTTCAGAGGATACACAATCCAAATATAGTTCCATCAAATAACAATAATACACTAGACAATTCTTAATTATCAAATTAATTTAGAAAATCAGAACTACTCCCAAAACATATACCTATGATGAACTACATCCACCATCATCTCTGCATGTGTTATCCATACAATTTCATCCCATGTTATGTTCCATTTTCCCATATCTCCTCTGTATCAACTCAACTGTGATCAGGCCTCCTCCCACCTCCAATTCAGATGCTCATATCAGCTCACCGGTTATCAGCTCTGACATCCTGCCCAAGCTTCCCTAAACGTTCTCATTCCACAGCTAATTTTGTCAGGTTTTGTCATCCGGCTGTCTTATGTGCCTTCACTTTGTAAACCTACTAAAAATTGGTCTTACTGATGTCCTATAAAGTGTTCCTCTAGGCTCAAAAGCATGTGATGATCAAATAAGACACCACAAGAACCTCTCAACCTCATACAGTTGGCAATTACTTGATCAGATATGTCTCTTAACCGTTCTTTTCCCTAACAAATCCCCAAGCACCATCTCCACATCATAATGCCAACTTTATTTCTTCTATTTCCACTAAACTGTACTTCAAAAACTTTATCATTTTTTAGTTGATTTAAATATCTTATCATCTCACTGATAGGCAATTATTATTTCCAAACAAAATACACAGAACGTGAGACAGCCAAATTATTAAGAATTTCATCTAAGACAAAGTGGAGACACATAGATGCTTAGGGTTGATCCCTAGTCGAGGACCATAACGACTAACACAATATACACAACCAATCCCAGCCATCCACCTTTATCTCTTTTAAAATGTGTAGTGTTGCAAATTATCCAAAAGAATTATGCTGCAATATTAAGTAACATTGTTTAAACTTCATTGACCTCTGTGAAGAGACTTCTCTAGCTTGTTCAGATGATATAAAATAATACATAATTCATAAGGCCCATGGTTATACGGTTTGCAATTTTGCAACAACCTTTCCACCAGACAGACATAGCATAACCAAGACAATATTAGAAGCCTAGTGTTTGAACAGCAGTGGTCAATTCTGCGCATCTGTTAGTTACACTGCAGGGTGGAAAAATCAGTTTCCAATAAGTATGAATGGAAGTGAGGGATGTGCTAGTATTTGGGTAGAAGCTAGATCTTAGTGCAACTATTCATGGTTCAATGTAACCTGCATTAAGCTTCTAAAATGGATCCTTTATGTCTATGTTTTTAGTAAACAAGAAATGTGCAAAAATCATAAGTATTCAAAATCTTTGTGTTAAGCTTCTAAAATGGATCTTTTATGTCTCTGTTTTTTTAGTGAAATAATGAAATGTTCCAAAATCATAAGTATTCAAAAACTTTCTTCTCACTAGAAAGCAACTAAAATCAATTAAAATGCAAAATAAAGGGTTTAACTAGAGTACATTAGCCTGTCAGTTTAGTATATTTTGGTAATATTATGCATCATTTTCATGTCAGTACGTGCCAAGTGTCAGGACAACCACCAGCCAGCATATATGCGCTACAAACCTTGTGCCCACACTGGCAATATAGACTAATAATAATTCACAGATAAAGCTTCGCATGGATTGATCATTCTCAAGCACAAACTGAATTCATAACACCTAGTCTTTATTAAATCCTCTTCCAAGTTATATTCTGCAATTAAATAAAATACCCTTAAACATTTGCGGCCGAACAACGTCACGTTGGAATGAAAACAATACCAGTTATGGACACACCTACATGACAGGAGTTATTCCATTTTACTAGTTTGATATTGCCGCCAAGCTCTTGCAGATGCCGAGCAAACCTAGAGATGATTTGGTAGGGAGCAAGGTCATCATCTTCGGGAATATAATATGAGAAACGGGCCCATACTCTGCATGCATAGTTGAGTCACATAAATAAATGAGGGGGAAAAAGTTAAGATGAAGACTATCAGTAGGTTCAAGTAATAGTGATGAACAAATATAGAAAGGAGGCTTACAACAGAGGAGTACAAAGTTTGCCAATACTCAGCACGCTGGGCTTCAAATCTGCCTAGAAAGAGAGTATCCAAAGCAGATGCCAGGGCTTTGCCATCCATGATACTACTCTTGGTGGGTGAAACATTTTTGGAATGGTAGGATGAAGGAAAATTGAGTGCCCACATCACTGGTAAAGTCTACAGGACTTGAATCATATACTTGTCCACAAATGCAGTCTCTTACGAGCTGATATTCATCCTTCAGATGAAAAATAATTTATAAATTAAGAATATCATGAATTTATTAAAAGTACAACTAAAATAAGTAATGCATGCATCTCTGTTCCTGTAGTAATGAGCAATCTTAACAAGCATAAACAAGTCCTGCAGAATCATCAATTCCTCATAATCAAAAAAAAAAAAAGGAAAGGGATAATCTACAGAGACAACAGCACCTGCAACTCAACTGCATCAACAAGCAAAGTGGCAGTCTAATGGGAATAAAATGATAACTGAATAATCACTAGCTTGGATAAAATTAATGGCGACTAAGTTCTTTGAACTGTATATTTCAGCAGGCTCTCTATCACACATGCAGAAGATACTGTAAAGGTATGAATATATAGATTCCTTTATAATCTTGAATTTCATTAATACGCACACAAGACTTTCACATCTCTTCTTCTATTTGAGAGGGAAAGGCTTTTCTAGCCAGATTCAACATGCCGAAGCCTTTGTATCTGAACTCTTCAGAACACCACAAGCTCCAACAGGGGAATCTATTAAGGCAAGAGGAATACTATTTTGGGATTTTGAGTCCCACTAAGATAACTTAATAGGAAAGGAGCAGGTAAATCTCATTGCCTCCCCATTGGAAAAAGATAAAGGAGAAACAAGGGGCCTGACCCATCCATCTTTCTCCTCAAATCCCATCTTTTAAGCCCTTTTTCCTATTTTTTTTCAAAAACACATGTTTTGTGCATGCCCAACATTGTAAGTTTTATGTAACAACAAGCAACTGGATTTGCAATTAAAGTAAATGAGCATACCAGACTGAGTTGTCCATCACATTTTCCCTCAAGCAACTGGAAGAGGAGATCAAAAGAGTAAGAACTAGAAGACAGAAACTAAAGTTAAAATAAAGCAGACTATTGGATTGTATCCAGAACCAAAGTATGTACCTGAAGAACCTTGTACATGCAACCTTTTGAACCTCCAGAGAAAGCCACGAGTACAATAGGCAATGGCCTATTCTTCACTTCCTGTTTCTCCAGCAGTGCACAAGAGACGAAAACAAATTATAATCCAACCAGTTGACATCAACTTCTGTTAGAGCTAGATGGCAGTAGGGATTCAAATGGGCAAGGTTCACCAATCAGGTCATTTGGCTGGGCCAAAACTTAATTTAATCAAGGTTACATGGTATGATTATATGATGCAAATTCTAGGCAAAGCTCATCTAAGAATAGACTGCAATTTATTCCAAGTGCAAGGAGAATGCTTTGAGTACAGTAGAAAGCATATAATCACTAGAGTTTCTTTCATTCAATAAAGATATTGTATAACCACACCTTGAAAATAATCCAATGGAACTTGCTACATCATAACAGTACTAACCTCAACAAGCTCATTAAGAATGCCGTAGGCTAGTGATGTGGCATTCTCAGGGAAAAATCTGCAAAAAGCATAGATAAGTTATGTGCTCAAAACGTTCTGAGATATTTATTATAGACCTTTAAAATAGTAAAGATTCAATTCGTACAGTGAAACAAAGAATCACATAGACTATAGAGAAATAAATGTAAATAAAATAAAATAAAACACATCCAAAGCCCACTGAGTCTCATACTCCTGTTGCCTAAAGTGAGGCTTAAAATTTACCCTACAACTCATGACTCGGACTTTATACCATCGAAGGTAGAAAAGTGAAAGTATAATATCTTATTTATACATGCTATCACTTGCAGAGAATAGTTCAAATGACAGAAAAAAGTACTCAACTGTTAAAAATATCAATCTGCAAAATTAGGAGAATTTCTTTTACTCAGCAGAATCATATGTTCGAAAATTTGATTAAAAGCTTCAATAATAATTGTACTTTATTATATTAGCATATAATCACAATGGTCATGTCCCGACTTTCGCAGATGTGAGCTATTGTCAGATAGTTGAGTTCTAGCTATTATTTGTCACGTGCAAAGATATTCTCAAAACAGATTAAATTCAATAAAGGATGAAATTATACTCTTGCTTTCACTTTCCGAGATCAGTTATGCGAAAACAGAATTTCCAAGAAGGAACTAGATGAAAGAATAAGTGTTTATTCTTTTTTTTTTAATTGATTCAGCAAAATTTTGTGCTCCATGTAGATCAATAACCATTCCCAGTTTATGTCCTTACACTGTCCTGCCAATAACATAAAGTCACAACTCCTCAGCTAGCATTTTAGATATCATCATAAGCTTGTATTTTGCCTCAAGTTGCTTTGGCTAGGAATTCTCGTTAAATCAGAGGCTTCATAGTAAGTTCAAGGAAGTCATAGAACATTCACAACCTTTTTGGATCACATCTTGATCCTTAAGCTGCTCTCATTTAAATTATAAAAGGGAGAAGTCTTGTGTTCAGTTGGTTGGCAATCTGAGTGAAGGGCTCCAGATGCAGAACTATTTTCTATTTGCCGAAAGATATTCCATGCCAAAGAGATGCTTGAAATGTAGCATAAAGGTGATATCATATACACTGATACGCCTATCTCTGGAACCATCACTAGTTATTTAGGTTGACCAAACTTCACACTAAATTACACCTCTATTAACATCACTCACATGCTTTGCAATGTAGGTTTTGGTACGCGAAATGGTTTTCTGGGAAGTAGATGGACTGCATATTCAAAACCAGAGAAAAACCAAAGTCTCCAATCAACCCAAATTGTATAGTTTGACCAAACTCACGGGCACAACTTCAGATCAACAATGCCCTATGCACATAAGAACAGCACTTTATAACTATTCTATTCTATGAGCAATCTTGCACACCATCATTGATGGTGTAAAATCTTCAAAGTAGAACAAATCAAATACCAAGAAAGGGATCAAAAAAAGAAACACAGAATCTTAGTTCAACATACTTCAGCGAGCACACCATAAATTATTATTTGTAAAACTTCCCAATTCAATCAAAGGCATCAATGGTGACATTTCATTATTCTTCTCTATAAGTTCAATACATGCATGGCTCAAAGTCTCAAAAGTCAAAACCATATTACTCTGATGGATTTCTATCCTTTTATATTAGAGAGGGAAAAACTAAAGCAAAACAAAATCATTATATTATGACTTCAAATTTTTATGACCAGGTTAAAGTTTGCAACTTTATTACATAAACAATCCATAGAGCTATGATTAAACATTAAGCTCATCTTTTGAATGCTTTTCCAGTTATCCAGCAGATCAAACAAGAGAAAGAGGATGTAACCAAGAAAGAACCCAGAATGCAAGGATTAGGTCTTACAGTGTGAGGAAATCAGAATGGCAGATGAGGCAGCTCCACCCAAGAGACCAATAGAGATCTATATACGGCTTGAGATGCCTCTCCTCGCTGGAAATCCAGGCGAACACCACCACTACCCCTTCCACGTTCTTCCTTCCCATTCGCTCCCGCGTTGCCCAGTAGAACCGACCTCCATCTCCCCACATTCCCGAAGATTATCGAGCCACGGACCTAATCTATGTCGTTCAGAGGCGATCCAAGGTTCCGATAATCGAATCCCGAAACCTAATTTCTTCAACGGGAGAAATAACTTAATTCGTGTGAGATTTCGGAGAGAAGAAAGAGGGGAGAAGACGAGGGAGGACGACGAACAGAGAAGCTCTTCGCTTCCGTTCGCTCCGAGCTTTAAATATCCGGATAGCGTCGGCGCAAGCGGCCGCTGGAGGCCCAGGATAAGCTTCCGCTCACAACACAAAAGCTAAATCTTGTCTCCGATATTATTTGTCACGCACGGCCCGAAAATTTAAATTGCTGAGAGCACATTTTTTTATTAATCAATATGAAATTATAAAGGATAGTTACAAATTTAAATATAAATATTAAAACGATTGGGTATAAAATATTTTCAGCCGAAGTTCTCGACAGATGGCACCTTTTTGTGCTTCCCCAAGATAGGTTCTTCGACCGCCTGGCAGATTGCTCCAAA
>KE505938.1:163200-179007 GCA_000441515.1 Elaeis oleifera | reverse complement strand
GTTCTTTGATCTTTTCTTCTTCATCATTCTTCTTTATCTTCTTCATTATTTTGGAGAGAGTCATCCTTTAATATGAGATTATCCATCTTTTATTCAGATTTCTATGTTATCATCTAATACATCTTCCTTTCTCGAAGGTTTGTCATTAAATTCATTAAATACTATATGGATAGACTCTTGAACAATAAGAGTTCTTTTATTGAAGACTCTATATGCGTTGCTACATATGGAGTATCCTAAAATGATACTCTCAACCGACTTGGTATCAGATTTTTCTAAATTATCTTTTCTATTATTCAAAATAGAACATCGACAAGCAAAATAATTAATATTTAGTTTTTTATCTTCTCAAAGTTCATACAGTATTTTCTTCAAACTTGGTTGAATCAAAATATAATTTAAAATATAACATACTATGTTAATAGCTTCCATCTAAAAATATCTTAAAAGGTCGCCCTCACATAACATAGTGCATGTCATTTCTTCCAAAGTATGATTTTTCTTCTACCATCTCATTTTGTTGAGGTATCCTAGGTATAGAAAATTATATTCAATTATTTTTATTATAAAATATTCAAAATAATAATTTTTAAATTTGATTCCATTATCATTATGAATACATACAATAGATAAATTCTTTTCATTTGAAATCTTGTGATAAAACCTAGTAAATGCAAAAAATGCTTCATCTTTTTATGCTAAAAGCATAATCCATATAAAATGAAAAAATTATTAACAATTATAAGACCGTATCTTTTATCTCCTAGGCTTGTGGCCCTAATTGGTCCAAATAAATTCATATAAATTAATTTCAAAGGTCTAGAAGTTGAAATAATATCTTTTGGTTTGAGAGAACTCCTAATTTGCTTTCCAAATTGACAAGCATCACAAATTTAATTCTTTTAAAATTAACTTTAGTAAACCTTTAACAAGATTTTTTTAATGAGTTTTAAAAGTAAATCTATGCTTGCATGATCTAATCTACGTGCCACAACCAACTAGTCTTACTAACTTTAGCTTCCATTGTAATAAGATATGGATCATCATTTATAAAAAAATCATCTAGATCAACCATATAAATATTGTCATATCTATGTCCAATAAATATATACCATTGTTATTAAGACTAAAAATAATGCACAATGATGATTCGAAAATAACTTTAATTCTTATTACAAAATTGACTAATACTAAGTAAGTTATATTTCAACCCATCAACTAATAGAATATTTGAATAAAGTAGAAGGGTGATACGGATGTTACTAACATCGACAATGCATTTTTTTCATATCTCCAAAGGTAACAATGCTCCCATCATTTGTTTTAAGAGTGACAAATTATGATTTATCACCTATCAGGTACCTTGAGCAACCACTATTAAGATATCAAATTTTTTTCTTCTTTAACCACAAGACACACCTACAACAGAGAATCAAATAGAAATTTTAGGTACCCAATCATCTTAGATCTTTTGGGTTAGTGCCCATAGTTTTTTGAAATCCAAATCTTTTAATTATTTTCTATTTAATTTTTTGAAATCATATGAGTAGGATTTATGTTCAACTTTTTCACAACAAAACATGTAACATTTGAAGTAGGGTTTGAAAAAACTTTTATAAAAAAAATTAAAAATTTTTGCTTCTTTTGAGGTTTAAATCTTAAATCGGGTTTGTTAAAAATAGCTATTTATTCATTTAAAATCATTTGTAATCTTGTAGAACTTAAGGTAAACTTATCAATAAAGGGTTTAATCTTTTTCAATTCATCTTTCATGTTCTGATTTTCAAAAGTTAGAGACTCTACTTCTTTTAAAATTCTTTCTTTCTCATAAAACAAATCAAGATTTTATTTTTTAATTTTTATTTTTCAAACTAATTTTTTTAAATTCAATCATAAGTTCTAAAAATACATCTTGTAATTCATCAAATATAAAATCTAAAGTATTTTTAGAACTTACCTCTTCTAGATGAGCCATCAAACATAGATTGGCCACCTTTTATATTTCTTATCGGAACTTGAATCTTCACTGTCACTCCATGTGGCCATCATTATCTTTTTCTTCATCTTCTTGGCTCATTAGTTAAGAAGGGGGCAGTCCATCTTGAAGTAACCGTCTTCTTGCATTCAAAGTATATGGGCACCTCCTTATCTTTTTCCTCCCTATCTTTACTTGGTTCATCTTTGAAGGGCTTCTTCTTAAAGTTTTGTTTCTTTTCTTCATGAATCTTTTAATTTCTTACAACCAAAGCTAAGTCAACCTCTTCATCTTCTTCTTCCGACTCATTATGTTCTTTATCTTCAATTGCGATTGACTTGAGTGTGATGGTCTTTTTTTCTTTCTCCTCATTATTTTGCTTCATGGTCTAATTCATGAATCATGAGAGAATCAAAAAATTTCTAGTGGAAGTGTATTGAGATCTTTAGCTTTTTGGATTGCAGCAACTTTAGCTTCTCGTGCTTTTGGAAGAGATCTAAAAATTTTATGAATAAGCTCACTACTAGTATTAGATTTTTCAAACTTTTTAAGCCATTAATAATATCAGTAAACCTAGTCACCATATTGGTAATAGATTCATTTGGCTCCATTTTAAATAATTCATATCTATGAACAAACATATTAATTTTGAATTCCTTCATTTGATTAGTACCCACATGAGTAACCTCTAACCTATTTCAAATCTCCTTAGTTGTTAAATTCATTATCATCTAATGCACAATACAAATAGGATAAATTACAGCAACACCCCTCAAGTTTGGTCAGTTGCACTTACACCTTCTGTACTTTAAAAAGTGTCAACGGGTCCTTAAAGTTATTGAAACATTTCAATAAAATCCTACCGTGCATCTCCATTAATGAAAAGGTATCACGTGACCATCACATGATACCTTACTTTTAGAAAATGACAAAAATGCCCTTAATGCTTGTTAGCAATGGGATGTGACTTATGGCACCAAAAATCTCGAATCACGTGACTTAATACCGCCTTTTCTGGCCATCGAAAACTTGATTTTTTACATCAAAAGAATCCTAATCAAGCAGAGCAGGAGAAGAATAAATCCAAATCAAGCAAAAAGGACAAGGGATGGTGTAGAGGGAGAAAGAGATCATAGAGACTTCCGAATCAAGTTCTTCTAGAAATATATTTTTTGTATGACCAATTTTTGCTATTATGGAATCGGATCACTATTGAGGACCTCGTGGACCACTGCAAACCCTGGCCGATGTTTCGTTGGATGTGAGGTGGATACGGTATGTTCATATTTGCTTATTTTTTATGATTTATTCTATTTTTGACTTTAATCTCCATGTCCAAATTGATATTCCAGGTAAATGGAAAGGCTGTGGTTACTTTTGTTGGCATGATCTGCCTTCAAATCCAAGGGATAGGGATGTTATCAATCGATTGTTGCAGCGGAACAAGAAGCTTGAGACTCAAATTTTAAGTTACAGAAGAAAGACGAAATGGGCTATTTTTTTATGCTAGCATGCTGTGTTTATATGTGTCTGTATGCTAAGGCATCTATGCTTCAGATGTTCTTAGTAAGTTGGTTTTGTATGGATTTGAATGTTTGAGCTTCATCCCACAAGTTGATGTTATCCTGTTGGGATATTTGAAGGGTAATTTCTGATGTTTAAGGAATTATGTAACGAGAACCCATTCTATTTGAAATAGATATGCATTCATTAGAATTTTAAACTGTTAATTATATAAGTGCATATCGTTCCAAAATAGATATGGTGTCATTGTAAAATGATCAAAGTAGAACACATGTTCTTGAAGTAAGAATTGGTGGCTTAGTAAAAGGATCATTTTTCCAAAGATTATGGCGTTGCACAGATGTCCCTACACTTTGAAATTGTAACACTCACACCCCTTCAATTTATATTTGTTACACTTACACTTCTTGTAGTTTACATTTGTTACGGTGACACTCCCTCTTTTTAATAAAGATGAACAGAGGTACCTTGGTAGATAGAGTTGTGAAACTTGGCACACGATGTAATAAGCCTGGTACAAGATGTAACAAAACAAATCAAATAAAGCTACCATCCAAAATTCATGAAAATGCCAAATAGAATCACAGACCAATTAGAATCCTTCCTGTATCACAAGATGTAATATGATATATTGCCATAAAATGAGGTAAATAGAATCCATATATGTAAATCCAACCTGTACCACACTATACAATGCCATAAAATGCTCAAAAATAGAATCCATACATATAAATTCATCTAAAGACATAATTCTGTATCACAATCCAAACTTTGTATCTCAATCCATGATATGTATCAATACATTTGTCATTCTCCCAGTCTGAAGTTAAACATCAAAATACAATATCTGATCTAAACAAATTAAATCAAAATTGAAAATCCTAATATATCTAAAGACATAATTCTACTGGCTGGGAGGCTTCTACTAGCAGAGAAGCTTTATGCTGGATAGAAGGAAGCTACTGGATACTAAAGCCAACCTACATCACCTGTAAAAATATAGTTGTACCAGATTGATACAATATGATACATTGTGATAAAATGATATAAATACAAAGTGATAATACCCAGAATTATATATAATGTTAAAGCCAACCTGCATCACATTCTGCTAGTCTCAAGCTGAATATCATATCCTTGGCTGAGAGGAAGCTGCTGGCTGGGAGAAAGCCGCTGGTTGGGAGGCTGACTGAAAGGCTTGTGCTGGCTAGGAGGCTTGTATTGGCTGGGAGGCTGGTTGGGAGGCTTGTGTTGGCTGGGAGGCTGGTGGGGTGGAGGCAGGCAGGAGGGTAGTTGGATGGGAGGATGTAGCCTGGGAGGCTAAACTACATTGGCTACTAGCTCCTGCTGATGTTTGTGACCGAGTAACCATCTTCATGAAAATAGGTATTAAAATAAGTATTGAAACATAATAAAACCTAGTTAAATATATATCGAGAATAATAAATGAGCATTTCAAACCTATGATCTATCCCTTTTCCTACTAATTCTACTCCCACTCTGACTGCAACCAATATTCTGTTCTTTTGCTTTGGCTTCTCCTTTCTAGCTCTCCTGCAAGTCCTTGAATTATGGCCCTATTTTTTGCAATTCCCGCATCTTAAAGAACCACCACTTCTTCTGATTCTAGAAGAATTCTTTGGCTCATCTGCTTCTTTCTTCTTGCCTTTTTGGATCTACCTGGAGGGGTCCTTAGGGGAGGAAAATATATAGTGGGGTACTCTGTCCTTGGCCAGGCTTTCATGCTAGGAACCGGCTCGATAATCTTCTCATAAGCCTTACAAATTTTTTTTGATGTACCATATATTGACAAAGTGGTGCACATCCTTTCTAGCATACATAATAGTTGCCACAGTATGATAGCATAGGATGCCAGTTAAATCCTACATCATACAGCCACATATACTCTCCTCCAAGAAGATAACAACTCTGTCACTATAATGTTCTACTTCAAATCCATACCCGCCTCCCCATATGCAATTGCAACCCATAGCCTCTAATTTATTTTTGTCCCACTTCTTCTGAATCTTTGGACAAATAGGCTCTGTAATTTTGTCTAAACCTTTCTTTTACTTGGAATCACTGCATCAAGAGCCTTCTAATAGTCTCAAACAAAGTGATAATAGGTTTGTTTCGAGCATCAGCTATGTACTTATTGAATGCCTCGCAAATATTATTCAACAACAAACTAGATTTACTTCTTAGAGAGAATGTGTGCCTTGACCACAACTCAGGTGGGTACCGTGTCAACTACTATCATGCCATTCATCCAACTGATGTAGCTCATCTATGGCACACTAAAGTCATAATGTGTGGTTGTCCTGGCACATTTTCAAATGGCATCTCTATAATTCTTGCCCTTAAATCCAATACTTTAAAATTAGCATGCAAATGCCGCACACAAAATCTATAATCGGCGATAGGAAGTATGATTTGAAATGTCTCAACAAAATCCTACATAAATATTTAAAAGTGAACAAGTTAAGAATACCTAAGTATAATACTAGAATAACTTTGAACTGAAAGTAAGTGTTTTCAAATAAAACTTAGCTTTTATCTATCTAACATAAAGATCCAACCATACTCTTCTAAGGGTCCAATGTCATCCAATAAATATGTCAAAAATTAGCTCCAACTATCCTTTATCTCTACCTCGACCATAGTCCATGCGATGGAGAAATATTTTATTATCATCTTTTCTGACTGCAGCTAGAAGCTATCCCCCAAATGAGCCTTTCAAATGGCATCCATCCAGTCTAATGATAGGTCTGCAGCCATTGACAAAGCCATGCTTACATACTACAAAACAACAGTATAGCCTCCTGAAGATAGACTGACTAGATTCATCTAGTCTATAGACATCAATCAACATTATGCTTCTAGAATTAGTTTGTCTAATTATCTGACAATACTCCCATAGATGGGCATACTAGTCACTGTGGCTTCCCTACACCATCTCCAATGCTTCTTTTGGCTCTGTAGCATTGTGACTTCGAAACAGAAATCTTCACATCCCTCCTAACATGCTCTTTGAAGCTCTTGATACTCCATTTTACATCTGATCTAATCTCCTCAAGGTACTTCTTTGCTAGAAATTTGGATGTGACGTTGTGATTTTCGAACTACCTCCCATATTGATACACTGACTAGAAGGTCTTGATTTGAAAGCTATCCTCCCTCTGTACTGATGAAGCATGAATCCTCCACCCACAATCTTGCTTGCAAATAGTCATAACCCGACTTGTCTCATTTTCTTATAGATAAAATCAATGTCCTTCTATATACTATAAAGTCATAGCACCTTCCTAAATTGTGTGGCATTATTAAACTTCATTCCAATAGAAAGTTTGATGGTCCATTTCATATCTGTAGGATCATTAAATTCGAAATAGTGTGGACCAGAGATTCCATCATCTAAATTTGTATTACTATCCAAATAGTAGAGATGAGAGCTATCACTACTCTCTACTTCTACCCCAGTAGGTTGCTCATTTTTAAAAAATCTACATTTTCATGTAGACTAGAGTGCTGTGTCCGAGATCTCAATTCCTCATCAATAATATTCTTATCCACATACTCATCAAATAGATCATCGTCATCATCCTATGAATCACTTAACTGACTAAGTGATCCACTAATACTGCTTGAACTGCCAAGTGAAGGCTCTTCCAAAGGTGCAGCTATTTCTATATATCTACAACCCTTTTGTTTATCATCAACTTTGACTTCCTAAATGTTGGTGGTCTTCTTCTACCAACCTTTTTTACAGCCAATTTTTTAATTCTAGGTTTTGGGGTGGAGGCAGTTGCTTCCTGAGTAGGCATCTCGATAGTAGAAGGAGGCATCTCCTGAACAGCTTCTTGAGTGGCAGCAGTACTAGCTTGAACTTGTGGATGATCTACATATACTTGGACTACATCAGTCCCTCTCATGCAAGCAAGCATATCTAAAATATCAGCATCGGCTCTAAGTTCCCTCGAGCCATTTTCAAAAGTATGACCTGGTATAAGATAGTAAAAGTGGGCCCTATTGGTATATCCTAATGGATCCAGCATGTCTTGTAGCTCTGTGATGCTAAATCTATCTAGATCATAGTTATCAAAAAATCTAGAGTAGCCTCCACTATAGTGATAATTAGGATGATACTTGATAGTCCACCATAGTGGATTTGTACCGTAAAAAAAGTCTTGTCCATCCTTATAATAAGAAAGAAGTGATACATGAAAAATAGTTATCAAATATTAACAAACTTAAACAGTACTGCAAAAGTGAAATATCAATCCATTTAAGAAGTCTTAACAACAACTTAAAAAATTGGCTTCATTGTGTAGTATATATTTAAGAAGTCTTAAAGAAATATCAATATTCAATTGAACTTCGATCGGAGTGGAGCCAAGAATTTTTGAATACTTCCAAATAAGTGGCACATAATACAACAGAGTGGCATATGCTAAAGGCTACATGTTCAAAAAATCCATAGTGGGACCATGATAAAGAGGTAGATGTTCAGAAAATAAAAATACACTTATAGGGACCACAACAATAGTCTGAAGACAATTTAAAGCAACACAAATGGGATCGCCAGAAACCATTTTTTATGCTCACATGCAACACAAGTGGAACCATAACAAATCTACGGCTTCAATCTCTATTCTATATGCATTTAACAATTGGAATCAAGCTAACAATCAAAGGCATACTAAAATTTAAAGTATTCTAGTAAACAAACATCATAACACAGTAAATCATCATTAATCAACCCCAAAATGAAGAAAAAAGGAAGAAAGAATTATCAGTCAACAAGAAAGATAATATGCTTTAGGATAAGTAATTTGAAACTTTGAATACCACCAAAGATCACGTACGAGAAAGGAGAGACTGTCAAAGACGTGCGAATAGTGGGATGGCAATTGAGTTCCCTAAAATTCATCGAAAAGAGGATGACGAAAGGATGGAATCTGAACGAAAATCCTTAGAATTAGGAGGGACGTGGTTGAAACCCATTTCAAACAATCTCCATGATAGAGGGGTACTTTTATCCATTGAAACAATAAGCAGACATCATCAGTGGTTAAGTCACCATCGAGACTTTATCGAAATATTTTGATAACTTTAGGGACCTGTTTAATACTTTTAAAGTGCATGAGGTGTAAGTATAACTGACTAAAACTTGAGAGGGGTGTTACTGTAATTTATCCTATAAAATATTCATAGTCTTAGCATATAGCTCAACCATCTTTATATCATGCTCATCCCAATCTACTTCAGGTTGGAGGACATCAAATCCATCTACTCTTATTATAGGAGTATATGGGCCATTGAATATAACTCTTCAAAGTTGATAATCTAGTACTTGAATATAAATATGTATCGTGCTTTCCAGTATGTATAGTTTGTTCCATTGAACAAAAGTGAATAGTTGGTCGATTGCCTTTTGGCAAGAGAAGCACTCATTTAGATTATCTTTTAATCTTAACTCTTGATTGTTAAATTAAATATAACTAAATACCAAGGTTCTGATCCCACTTGTTATCCAATTAGACAACCCAAGAGAGAGGGTGAATTAGATTTTCAAAATTAAATAATTATATACTATTTTGAAAAGCAGTGAAGTAAGTGAGCAGAAATAATGCAACACAATGAGCTAAAATAAAATGCAAGTGAAAAGCAATAAAGGAAGCAAGAAAATCACAAACACAATTAAATGTTATAGTGGTTCAACGCACTCCAGCACCTATGTCTACTCTCTAACCTTCTCTTAAAAATTTATTACTATAATCTCTCCAAAATTATAGCCAAATAGTTTTTCGAGCTCACTATCCAAAATCTAATTGGTTTTACATAGAATTACCAATCAAAACTTAATCTTAAGCCAATCTCTGGATTACAATCCAATTCTAAGATTTGGATGAGCCTTTTTCTTAGCTTCAATCCTCAATGGAAGCTAATTACAGCACAAAGATTTAAGAAAATAATAAATAATAAAAAGATCCTTTAATGAGCTAATAAATGACA
This sequence comes from Elaeis oleifera, assembly GCA_000441515.1. NCBI lineage: Eukaryota > Viridiplantae > Streptophyta > Magnoliopsida > Arecales > Arecaceae > Elaeis > Elaeis oleifera. The sequence goes on along the minus strand of KE505938.1, from coordinate 169,493 downwards.
ATGAAGCTTAAGGAATCTCTTTAAGGAAGTTTTTTTAGATGTAGAGCTTGTCTTCTTACTGGAAAGGTATTGATGATTTATATTCCGATAGTAGAGGAATGATTGCACATAAGTCAATGTTTTTGGTCTTTTCTCTTAGTTTCTTGCTTGCTCTTTGATTCTCTTGAGTTCTCTTACTTCATCAATGAGTTTGGTAAGAGTTTAACACCTTTTGGAAAGTCAAAAAATTATTTATTATCATCAGAATCCAAGAAATAGCTGCTAGAGAAAAAACTGCATAGTTTTGAAAAGTCTACAGAACTAAACATTGGACTTTGAGTCGAATCAGATAGGATATGACTCTGCTCAAACACCATTCGAGTCTGCTCGGCTAATTATGAGTCCATTCGAGCCTTTTTTCCAAAAATATGGCTTTGTGTCTTTCTCTGAGAACTTTGACTCGAATGATTTGAGTCGACTCAAGCTATCTGTAAGTCCACTCGAATTTTAAATTTTTGATACTGAAAAAATTACTTTCTACCTTTCTCTATGGGGCCGATTGGATAGGATTCGAGTTGACTCGAGTGCATGTCGGCTAAAACTTCAGCATGTCAGATTTTTTTACTTTCTTCTACTCTTCCAATCAAGTCCACTCGAGTAGGATTCAAATCGACTCAAATACCTGCCAGTTGAAATTTTTGAATATTTTTGGGCATGAGTGGCTTTTTTTATTTCAACTTTTGAGTGTTTTTTCACCTTGATTTCTATGGACTTTCACAGCATATAGGCTTCCAAAAACTTCTTGTTTGAGTTTTGTTCAGACATTTAAATCCATTCTTTTGATACTTTAAATTTTTTTGAAATATTAATTTATCAAACCATTAGTTCTATTATATACTCAAATATTTTGTTATCCATCAAAATCAATCCCTAACATCAATAATTTTCTTGAGCAATTTGATTCATTTCTTCTGTACTCAATTATTTTATTATTTTATTTATAAGCTTTTTTGGAGAAAAAAAATTTGGGGTTGAGGTTTGTTCAAGCCTAAAAGTGGATGGTATAAGGTTTTAGTTGATAAGTCTAAAAAACTAACTGTATTGATTGTGAATTCATAAAATAATCGATATAAGATTTTGCTTGATGAGCCTAAAAAAATCAACTAGATTTGATTGTGAATCCAACAAAATAATCATACTGTAATCAAGAGGATTATAGTAGAATTTTCCGATAGAAAACTAGGAGAGTGAACAAGGTACTGGGTTTGTCATCGAACCACTATAAATTTATAGTGTTTGTATTGCTTATGGTTACTCTTATCTTGTGCAGCATTCTACTACTTATTTTGTTGAGCATATTTATTTTATTCTTATATTACATAATTAAGTTTAAATTAGTTTATTTAAGAATTATTTGTATTTGTGATTGTATGTCTGTCTTTACTTTCTATTTTTCGCTGCTCATTTAATTTTGTCTTAACATAGCACAAATACTTTTGAAATTATTTTTGGACATAAATTTCATATAGTTTTCATCTCAAATTTTTATAAATCCAATTCACCTCTCCCTCTCTTGTGTTGCTATCTCTAGATAATGCCAAATGTTATCAAGGACAAAACAACAATATTAGAGACAAATTCTCAAATAAACCATAATAGATTGGAGCAAATCAAAATAATATGAAGGGATAACCAAAGAAAAAAAATAGAAACCAATATGATGAGTCCATTGCTCAAAACCAAATATAAGATAGAATTTTCTCCCCCCAAATGGTCCCAACCAAAACTAACCACCAACTCAACTTCAAAGATTGTTAGATCAAAGATCAAAAAATTACAAAGAAAATTATAATTTAAGAAATTAAGGAAAAACTTTGATTTAGGGGCTAATCGAGTTGATATAGCAATCAACATCATATTGGCTTCCCCATCCCTTGTCAAAGTGTCGATCTGCATGCCCAATGCCTTATCGCCAAAATTTGACACTACCAGATGGAAGGAAACTAGGATTTTAATGCAAGAAATAGCAATAGATGATCAAAAGCAGGAGGGTTGAGGGGAGGGAGCGAACGTGTGATCTTGATGATCTTGGAGCACGGTTTGGCATGGACAGTTATGGCAATGGTGGAGGGGAGGAGAGTTTGAGGAGAAATCCCGATTAGGAAAGAAGGGTAGTAAGATAAGGGTGGTAAAGGAGAAACTCTAACCAAGAATGAAAGGCAGCAAGAGATGAAGAGAGGGGCCGCAAAGGAGAAACCTTAACTAGGAAAGGAAGGGAGAAAGAGAGGGTGGCAAGCAAAGGAGAAACCCTAATTGGCTGGAAAGTATAGTAGAAAGAAACTGAAGAAAGGGTGATTGATTTTGGAAGCCCCCTGGAGGACCATGGAACTAAAGGGCGAGCCGATAAAAGGATTATCAATTTAGTCTTTAGATTAACGAATAGCTAGGGATCATGTGACATGCGGGAGATGGACATCACAACTCACGATAGACTCTTTATTTAAATTGAATCACATATTTGTGATTTGGGAAGGCCATGCGATGAGAGCATTAGGGACAAGGACCGGACTGACTGGCCAGCAGTATAGGTTATTAATTGGGCACTTGACCTGACCCGATCCATATAAAAATGGGTTAAATGAGTTAAATAGGTTAACAAGTTCAAATCCAAAGCTAACTAATGTGTCTTAAATTATACTACAAGCGCACGATGTGCATTGTAACACGTTCGGCGAATACGGATCAATCTGGTGAGGAATTGATGTTTAAAGTGTATTCAAATTCTTGCTCAGACGAGCTTTACGACGAGAAGGATAGATTATGTTGGATTATGTTGGATTACTAACTATCAAAATAGTAAAATATTTAAATATAGAAATAAATAATTTAAAAGATCTAGAGCAATTGAATTCACTAGACTAATGAAATAGATAGTCATTCTATGGTTCTTTTATGATATCTCTTGATTAAGGTATAAACATAAACAAGCATGGATCATGAAAAGATTTAACTCAACTATGATCCATCAAGCATTTCGCTTTCACCTTAATTAAGTGACACTCTTTTCAGCTTCTTCTTTTGTATTATCCAAGTATGGACTATGAAGGAACTCAAATCCAACTATAATCCATCAAAATTTTACAAAGAAAGGAGGAATTGATTTGAAAATTTATGAGTATTTACCTGTTACCCTTCTTGCACCGAATCAAGCATGGACAATGAAGAGATTCCAACACAACTATAGTCCATCAAGTCTCTTGACAAGAGAGATGAAGGAAGAAGAACTCTAAAATTAAAAGCATAAAGAAATCTAGAGAATAGGACTTCTAATCATGATTTAACTTCATCGCAAATCCTAAGGGGATTGCTTAGCTAGACATAATTTAATTTGAAGCTTTAAAATTAATTAAAAAATATAAATTAATAATTATTCTAATTACAGAAATTTAACATGCAAGAATTTAAAAGATTATAAGAATTAAATAAAAAATAAATACAAGAAAATTAAACTATCCTAGTATCGAAATTAAAAATGTATAAATTAAATTGAAGGGAAGGAAACTAATTTATTGCTGAAATAAAATTTTAATACAAAACTCTGGACTCTTAAGTCATTAACAGGATTTAGAGTTCAAAATAAAATTAAAATAAAAAAAAAGAAAAATCTAAATTAGAATCTCTTCCTACAGTCTTTCTCTGATTCTTGCGGAGAGAGATGTTTTAGAGTAGAGGCATTGAAGCTTTTATTTTGGATATCAGAAGAACGAAAATTTTATGATTTTTAAATATGAGATTAAAAAAAAATAGATATAAATCTCTTAATCCCTCGAAATTTTCTTATTCCTTCTTTTTATTCTTTTCTTTTAAAACTCTTAACCCATTGTCTGCGTCCAGCCTTCTTTCCGCGTTCTCTGATCTAGCCGCAAGCTGCTCGTCCGCATGGGTCCACTTTCCGCATCCAGTGCCTCGTAGCCGCACCCAAGCCACCGTGAGCTCCCAGCTATCCCATGCTTTAAGGAACCTGGTCCCATCACTTTCTTCTTTCCCTTAGTTTTTTTCCACGTGTGAAGACCAGTGCCCAGTACTCCACCTCTTCATCTCTTTTTTTTTATGCAAGTCCACGGTGGATCGGGTCTAACTTCTTTCTTCCGTAGACCACCGTGAACCCGTGAACTTCTTTTTTCCTGCTACTGGTGATTGGGCTTTGGCTTACTTGGGCCCAATTTCATATGTGAAAGAACTCCTGGATTATTTGGCGTGACGAAGGGGCTTGGATTTCTTTGGAGTGACATGAATCTTAGTCCTCAAAGATGTTGCTTCTAAACCTTTAGATGATCTTCTTCTCCTTGATGTGGTTACTTTAGTCATCATATTTGGATCTAAATCACTTTGAATTAACTTGAATGGACCCAATCTACCAATTTTCTGCAAAAACGATTAAGAAGCATCGAATTCAAACTAATATAAATGAAATAACACAAAATTTAATACTTCTAATATCCTATTTCATATATTGAATACAAGCCCCAACTTGAATTTTACTCATCCTCGAGTAAAGAAAGGATTAGAGTTAGATACCTTTTAGCTTAGAATTTCAAGTTTTACCAAGCAATTTTTTCAAAGAGCCACTGATTTTTAGTAGAGCGAGAGTGAGGTATATCATCGGGGCGTTAGTACTTAACCAATATGAGAATTAAGTGAAGAACATTGAACATTTTCTGAACTCTTTCTTAATTGCTTCTATCTTTATCTCTAAATTATTAATTTTCATATGGGCAAGTGTATTGTCACTTCTATCCTTCATTTATTATAAAAACTTCTTTACATTGCCCACTTTTTGATGTGAGACCCAATGCTTACTCAGACGAAGGGATTCGATTACTCGGTGGGAGATCAATATTAGATTTTTCTCTCTCTCTCTCTTATTCTTTTTTTTTTAACATTGTACTGCTATTGAGTGTCTAACCCCTTAAGCTTTCTGTCTGACCTATGTAGCAAGTTTCAGCCAATAACTCTCAAATCAGATGATTTTAGGATGCTAGGTATAAATATTTTCGAACTTACTTACTCGAATCAAGCAGGCTACGAGTTAAGACTAACTTTACAACGAGCTTCTTTATCCTTCTTACTTTTCGACTCGAATCTCAATACTTGCTTGATCAAAAGGGTCGGTTATTTGATGAGAAGTACATGAAAATTATTTTATTTATATATATATATTTATATATATATGAAAAAATATATAATTACTCTATATTAGCCCATAAGAAGTAAATTCTTCTTTAATGAAAGTAGGAGGAATTTAGAAACGCTCATAGAAAAATATTTATATTCTGAACTTAACTCTTTATTGGATTTTCTTAATATTTGATCTCTTAATATCTTACAATTCTCTAACCTGTGCATCAATTACTTTAAAAAATTACTTAATTCAGCTTGATTCTTTTAAGCATAATCGGATGGCTAAACGCTACATGCTAACTTACTTGAGGACTTAAATTTTTTTATTATTATTATTCTTCCCCCAACTTGATCGACATTATCCTCAATGGAAAAAAAAAATAGAGAATGCAATAGATAAAAAAAAAGAATAGAAAAAAATACAACTGACTTGTTGTGTTCTTAGTTCAGCAGGGATCTTTAGACGTCCTTAAGAGTGCATATTTAGTTCTTTCCCCAACTTATTCAACATAGTCTTCACCTAAATAAACTAAAAAAAATTAAAATACAAGGATCTAGTTTACCTCCCAGTAAATGCTAAGTTTAACATCTTCAGCCAGACGCTAAAAAAGTGCTTATCTTATTTTATCCGAATCTTAACATGGATATGTAATTTCTATGTGATTCGGGCTCTTCCTCAAAGTATTTCCTATGTGGGACCAGTATGTGACTCATACCTTTGACAACTAACAATTCTTTCTTTATAATTAGATCTAAGTATAACTTAAGTACTAGTCGGGGTTCTAAGGGACCTAGATCTATATATTCGATGTGCTGAAGGAGTATTTCTGAATCTCCTATTATTGTCTCATCCTTTTAGGCAAAAGTTCAACCATTGTTATGAGAGGTTCAACTAGTAATTCTGATCTTGGCTCAATGTAATAGTCATTAGGTTTGGATATCTCTGTTGGGAATAGTATCCCAAAGTCAATCATCAGCCTGTTGACGGTTGTGCTTATTTTGTATATGTACATGAATTATGAATTAATAAAATTATTTGATATTTTGCATCATAAATATTTATCTTCTGATGAACTCCTATGTTGTGGTGAAGTTCTTAGGACTATTTAGACTCGACAAAGGAGGATTATCGT
>KE505938.1:135263-152919 GCA_000441515.1 Elaeis oleifera | reverse complement strand
CTTAGGAGTTAAAACTAAAAATTAAAACAAAAGAAAGAAAAAAATCTAAACTAAGATCTCTTCCTACAGTCTTCTTTTGCAGAAACTTTTGATTCTTGCACCTCTCCTTGACTGACTCTCCTTCTCGTATATTGAAAGAATGAAGAATTAGGAATAAGATTAAATAATTAAAAAGATGGATATTCCATCAGTCACATAGCCCCTACAAGAATATGGTGGGAGAAAGATGTTTTAGAGTAGAAAGGTTAAAGATTTTTTTATAGATGTAAAGGGGGAAGAAAATTTCATAATTTTTAGATATGGAATTAAAAAAATAGATAAAAATCTCTTAATCCCTCACAATTTTCTCTTTCCTTTTTTTATTCTTTCCTTTTAAAACTCCTAACCTGTTGTCCGCATCCCCTTCTTTCTGCATTCCCTGATCTAGCCACAAGCTGCTCGTCTACATGCGTCCACTTTCTGCATCCGGTGCCTCGTAGCCGCACCCAAGTCACCGTGAGCTTCCAGCCATCCCATTCTTTAAATCACCTAGTCCATCACTTTTCTTCTTTCCCTCAAGTTTTTCCACGTATGAAGCCCAGTGCCCAGCACTCCACCTCTTCATCTTCTTTTTTTTTTTTTTTTATTGCATGGTCCACGGTGGACCGAGTCTAACTCCTTTCTTTGGTAGACCACCGTGAACCCGTGAACTTTTTTTTTTTTTTTGCTCCTGGTGATTGGGCTTTGGCTTACTTGGGCCCAACTTCATATGTGAAAAAACTCTTGGATTATTTGGCGTGACGAAGGGGCTTGGGTTTCTTTGAAGTGACGTCATGAATCTTAGTCGCTGGAGATGTTGCTTCTAAACCCTTAGATGATCTTCCTCCCTTGGTGTAGTTGCTTTTAGCCATCATACTTGGATCTAAATCATTTTGAATTAATTTAAATGAACCCAATCTGTCAATTTCCTACAAAAATGATCAAGAAGCATTAAATTTAAACTAATATAAATTAAATAAATAAATTTAATATTTTAATATCTTATTTATTTTATGTATTGATCACCAACCCAAATAATAAACAGATGAAATGGATTAATCTGTTTATGATCCGAATTCATTTAGCCTAAATCCAAACCTATTTATGACGGTTCAAATGCGAGTCAGATCATATTTTATCACTTCTAGTAATAGTTTGTTCTTGGCTCATCATCACCATGCATAGCAACCATAAAAGCTTCCCTTTCAATCTCAAATTGATGATGAAGAATCTTTCTATAGCTTTTTTTTTTTTTTTGATAAGATTCTATAGCTATTTCTATGCTGTTGGGATTCTTGTGAATCATTTTTTTATAGTGTACTCTAACACTCACACTGGCCCTAGGAGGTTTGGTAAATTCTTCTTTTCCTCTACCACACACTGTGGAGAAATTTTTTCCTGATCCTTTAGTTATAGAATACTGGTTCTTTCAAAATCAAGCAAAAACTTATCGATTTGGCATATATCTCACTCACCAAAACCAACTACCTAGGATCTTTGAAAGGGTATTTCACATTTCTTTATATGCTTTTTGAACAACTAATGACTCTAGAAATTTGGACCAGTGCACCGAGAATGAAGCAGAACTTTGTTATGAATCGAACCATTTACTCACGGTGATATTTGTCACACCCTAAACCCATAGCGCATAATAGACACCACATACCTTCAAGGTGAACCATACGGGCACGAAAGACTATTGAATATGCCATAATATTTTTAGAGCCATTATAAAATTTCTTCAATCCTCAAAAAAATTAGTTTAATAAAGAACCAATCAAATCATTTTTATAATCAAATATCCCAGGGGAACAAGAGCCATGATCTTCCATCAATTATTATTATTCAAATAGAGTAAATATTCAAACTAAATTGAACTATAAAATTTAGAAATTCAAATTTCTCTGAGCAATCTAACATACTCCCCCAAGCCTTAAGCAATTCAAGATTCAGGATTTGAAAATAGAAAAGAAAGAAGAATGAGCTACATCAATCCAATAAGCAAATATTATATCAAAGTGGTGTCTGAGCACACTAGTGAATAATAGATCAAATGTAATTTCTGATGTATCATGAACCTCAAAGAATATTTTAATCTAATATCACTAAAAAAAAATCTTTTCTAGCTCAAGCCTTAAACAACTTTTTATAAATGAATGCTAAACTGGCACCTAAGTAATTAACTTTAAGCTAGAAATAATATCATAGCATACCACTATATCATATTGAACTTTCAAATTCACTTAAATAATCAATAAACAAATAATCACAATATATAATAGTATTCTATGGCAAATCTTCTTACACTTAATTTGGATCAAAATCCAGTAAATCAAAACTTTAAACACGAATTGCTCGGCCTTGAGAATTCTCAACTAGCTCATTATACTTTGGCAATACACATGATGAGGAGTCATTTAATTTAAGAAATAAATAAGCATCACAAATAAACTTAAATAAGATATTACAAATTTATCAATAAGAAAAGCAAATAAAGACATCTTATGATCGAATTCTACCCATCTCTTATCCTTTCAGATGAATCCTAAGGATTCTAATATGTACACACACACCACTATTTCTGTCACGTTCTTATCACAAAAGGTAATACCCAAAGGCTTGATACTAAATTGGACCTAATCCACTTGACCGTTCCAGATGCAATGTTTAGCCAAAATAAGAAATGATGGAAGAAGAAGATTCCCAGTAGGAGTCTTCTTGATCCTCTCAATTGTGCCGGAGGGAAGCCGATGCCGAGAGGAACTTGACCTATCCTCCATTCTATTTAAGCATCCCAACTTCCCCTTGAATCCCACACTAGAGTTCACAGGAGTTTATTGCAATTTGTAGAGCTCCATCATGATGGCTTCCACCACTAAAATGGCCCAAGCATTGTCGAAAAGCTGAGTAAGAGGATAGAATCATTTGATTTACTCTCTTCTCTCTCTTCTTCAACCTGTAGAGCTTTGATTTTGACCAGCTATCATCGGATTTTAGTTGGAAGAAAGACCCTATTTGGTTTACATTTTCCCTATTTTTCATCCATTTTCTCAGATTTTTTGGTGCTAATTGGCGCTACCAATATTGGTTAGTGGATCTCTTGACTACATCACCATGGCCAACATCACTAGCCATAGCCACTACCTATAAGAGATCCTTTATTTTTGGAAAAAGGGGCAATTTAGGAGTCCACTATTTTGCCACAGAACCAAAGGAAGAAGAGAAAAGAAAAAAAGAAAAGAAAAAGAAAAAGAAAAAAGAGAGAGCCTAATCCTCATCCTTCTCTTCTTCCCTCTTCTCTCTTTATTTCTCTCTACTTCTCCTCCATTTCTCTCTCTTATTTCTCTCTCTAGTTTTCTCTTTATAATATTTCTCTCTAGATTGTTTCCCTTTCAGTCTCTCTAGGGTTTGTTGAATCTAGTAGAGAGCCCTCCTTGATGACCTTGATAGATCCTGGTGAAGAAGTCATGATCTATGGCCATTGGGTAGTGCATCTACCTTTATCTTGATCCTTATTAGATCCCATTAGATTTGTACATCATTGTTTATTGTAAGCTACTTATACTCTGATCTAATCCTTGATCGGATGGAATTAGTTTAGCCAAACCAATCAAGTTCTTGGGTCCTATCAATCTTCTTCATCCTTGTGGGGCATGGACCCATATCTCCAATAATATCTTAATCTGATCCATCTAGGTTCTTCAAAGCTTCTTATATTATTAAGGCTTCTAAAATATTGATAGCGAATTAATTGTATGTCAATGTCCTTGAATAGGTGCATCAAATCTGTTAGATTGAAGTGGAAATTTGAAGCGAGAAGAGGTAAATAACCAATGCTTCAATGTGTATTTCTAATGACCTTTGCCAATTACAATTAGTTTATTAAATCCGTCTATGGCTCTATTTTATGTTTGATAAAAGAGATCAAGCATGTATTATTTATTCTTATAAATAAGTTATTTGAACATATGATTTGCTTTAAGAAATGAGTTTAAAAATTTAATTAAGCAGTTTGTGAAATTATTTTTTAATATATTCTTAGCATAGCTATGATTTTGTCCCATCAATGGAGATTATATATTAGATTGCCATTGACTTATAAATTGAGAAACTAGTTTGAACATCGAGCTGTCGGTGATTAGAATAGTGGTATCTATTATCTGGCACTTTGTGCATGTATATATGTTCCATGCGTATGGCTATAGTTTGATATTAGGATTAGTATTAGTTTCTAAAAGCATACTGTTGGAAAGTAAAGGATTCTATTCTTAAAATTTGATACACTCTGTCAATCATACATTATAAATTATATTTGATCTACTATCTGCTAGCATGCTTAGATCCTATTTTAATGTGTTATGTTGCTTATTTGGCTAGTGTAGTTCATTATTCTTCTTTTTTATTTTCAAAACTTGAACCTTGAATTACTCAAGACTTGGGGAAGTATTTTAAATTGCTAGAAGAAATGTGAGTCATCTGGACTTTTAGCTTAGTTAATTTAGTTTAGTTCAATCTAGTTTTGGATATTCTACTCAATTTGAATGCTTGGTGGAATATCATGACTCTTGTTATTTTGGGATATTTGATTATGAGAATGATTTGATTGGTTTCTTTTGTTAAATTGATTTTTTAAGGATTAAAGAAATTTTATTAGGATTCTAAAAGTATTATGATTTAATCACTAACCTTGCATGCTTGTATGATTCGCCTTGTAGAGATGTGGCTTCAATTATGCATTATAGATTTGGGGTGTGATAGATAAAATGATATTAGAGCTTAGATTTAAGATCATTAAGGATTGTGAGATGATAATAACAAATCAAGCGGCTTGATGGGAGTTTTCTTCTTTCATCATTTTTTTTTCATTTTAGGCTGAATATTGCTTCTAGCTGGTCAAATAGACATGCCCAATTTGGTATAAAGCCCTTGGGTATTATAGGTATACACTACTAAATTGTGATATATAAATCCATGGCCTAAAAGCTTTAAAGTGCAAAAAAACAAAAGAGAGAGAGAACCTTTTAGTGAATATTTTTGACCCTTGGCTTACATATATCAAGCTTGAGTGGGTACTTTTGTATATATATAGGAGTTTCTTTATGAAACTCGGAACAAATGAGCCACCCCATTAATTCAATTTATTCAGCCAATTCATGACTTTTAATTACCAAACATTTGGCTCTTCAATTACGAAACATTTGGCTTTTCAACCAAGTCATGTGCACCTTTATTTACTCATTCGCCCAGCTTCAAGGTATATATATGCTAAAATATAAAGAGTTAGGCAGACAAAATATATGGGTTTGCTCACTATGGATGCCTTTATATTGGGCAATCAATTATAATTAATATCTAAAACACCATAAACATTCCTAAATTATCAATAGATATACAAATATAAACAAGTAGTCATAAACAGATAACTGAGGCATACAAATCCATGGCGTACTAACAAGTCTAAACTCCTGCTAGTCTTATTGGGACGATTCAGCCGACTCTCCGATTCCGACTTTCGATCGGCCTAATAAGCACAATTTGTTGACTATCAATCGGTTGACCGACTGACAGTCAGCTATCCATAAATTTAATAGACTCCAATTATGACGACTCGACTGATTTTAGATCGATGACCGTCAGCATATCAGAATTACCGACCGATGGTCATTCGGACTTTCACAACTATCGATGTACGATCGACATATCTTGATTACCGACATATAGTCAATTTATCAAAAACTGCCAATACAAAAATACGTAATAGTCAAAACATGATCAGTGATGGATATAACCACTCATCCCATAAGTATATAATACCGAAATGAGCGGGATCCACATCTCTAACCATTACAGACGGTTACCAACTACTCGTCTATAAAAGAGATAACTGAACAGCATTTGGTAAGATTTTTGAGAGCTAAAATTCTGTCTTTTGAATTTTTATCTGCTGTTCATCAATCTTCACTGACTTAAGCATCGGATAGTCTCCGCTGGACACAATTTCGATTAATGTGGACTTTATTTGTAGGTGCTCTTCACCGACAACAGGTGTAATAGGAGATTAACCGCAACAGATTGGCACATCAGGAAGGAGAAGAATACGAGCAATTATGGCTAAGATCAGAGCTCAATATTCAACTAGATCAGTGAGGCATTCTTTCCGTCGGGAAGATCTTCCTCTCCCATCTCTATTGGCAGAGCCAAGCTCTTTGCGTTCCGTAATTACTATAGACGTACAAATTGCTGCTTTAATGCAGCAAATGAAGATGTTAACGGAGATGATCCACAGCCTCAAATAGCAATAAACACAACAACAGCAGCAACCATCGATGGAAGAGTCAGTGGCTCATTCGGTACTGTCCAGGCACAGCCACCATCTTCCATGGCGTTCACCCTCTTCATCTCCAGAACGACGGCCATCTTGGCATTCTCATCGAGTTGAGCAACCTCGTTCTCGATATTTTTGTCACATCGCCCATCCTTCGTGGTGATCTCCTTCTCATGTACATAGTATCAAGAAGAGAAAAAGGTTGCGTGAACTTTCTCTTTCTCCATCCTCAAATTCTTCGAGGGACTCTACTCCTGGATTATCTCAGCAACGGCAGCTTGATGACTATAAGTGCAGGTTCAAGAAGATCGACTGCCAACTTGTTTGATTTCAGATGGAAGGTCAGAAGTCCTCCAATGACTATGACTTTCACACTACCCAATCTCTCTCTCAGCGCATCTTGGACGAGCCAATTCCATCTCGATTCAAAATGCTGTAGATGAAGATACGATGGCTCCACTGATCCAATTGATCATCTGGAGAGCTACAAGGCTCTCATGATGATCCAGGGGCAACTGACATCCTTCTATATATTGGCTTCTCGATGACTATTTAGAAGGCTGCTCGAGCCTGGTATTTGGGTTGCAGTCGGAGAGCATAAATTCCTTCGAGCAGCTCGAGTATTCTTTCATGATCCATTTTAGCACTAGCCGAAAGGTACCACGGATATCAGATAGTCTTTCCTCCATCAAACAAGACAAGACAGAGACATTGAGGAATTTTGTGGCTCGCTTCAACATGGCTACACTAGAGGTCAGAAATCTCAATAAAGATATGGCCATATCAGCCATGAAGAGGGTTTGAGGAGATCCAGATTCACTTATTCTTTAAATAAACTCTTCTCCGAACCTATATTGAACTCTTGGAGCCCACGTACACGTATATTCGTATAGACGAAGGTGCTTCTGACTGACGTTAGACAAAGAAAAAGGTTAAAAGAAGAAGCAAAAAAAAAGTGAAGCCCCGATCAAACCAAATCGATCAACCATCAATAAGCGAGCTTCACCTCGATGATGGAGTCGAAGACCGAACAACTATAGCATGTATGACTCCTATACTCTTTTTTCTGCTCTCCGTACATAGATCTTAATGGAGATCGAAAGAGAGGAGTATTTTCAATATCTCTCACCGATGAAAGCACTATCGAGGAGTCGCGACAGAAAGAAGTACTATCATTTCATCATGATCACAATCACGATACCGAACAGTGTATTCAACTCAGGGATGAAATAGAGATCCTAATTTGATATAGCTACCTCAGAAAATTTCAACGAGATCGTTCGACTCAACCTCCCACCGACCAACAGCCTTAGCCACAAGTTGTGAAAATGATCAACAATCGGCCAATGGTGGGAATAGTCAATATGATCTCTGGGTGACCGAAGGATTGGGGGGCAACTTTCAAAGAAGAGTCGGTGAAGAAACGATGACTAGACAATGTAATCTCTTTTTCAAAAGATGATGTTAGGGAAATACAAACTCTCCATGATGATGCTGTCATTGTTTCGACGATGATAGTAAACTATGATGTAAAAAAAATTTAGTTGATAATAGAAGTTCAACTGATGTTCTCTTTTACTTGACTTTCTTCCGAATGCGACTACCAACTGACCGACTCAGAAGAGTTTTGACGTCATTAGTTGATTTTATTGAAAATACAATTACCGTGGAAGAAAATTACTCTTCTTTTAATCATGAAAATAGATCTACAATAAAATACTATTCTTTTAACATTTACAGTCGTCTGAGTTCCATCGACTTACAATGCCATACTTGGACGACCTGGACTTAATATCCTGAGAGCAATAGTTTCAACATACTATTTACTACTCTGATTCCTAATAAGAAATGGAGTCAGAGAAATGTGTGGAGATCAACAACTTACTCAACATTGCTTCTTGATCTCTACAAAGAATAATCAATCTGAAAACTCTTTATCCGTTGATAAATTAGATCAAAGAAAAATGAAGAAATGGATAAACCGACCGAGCAACTGGTTTCTATCCCATTAAAAGAGGAAGATCCTGAGAAGATGGTCCAAATTGAATTGCAATTGGCTGATCCAGAGCAGTAACAACTGGTGAATCTACTAAGAGCAAATACCAATATTTTGTCTGGTCAGCAATCGATATGCTAGGAATTCTTTCAAAAATAATAATCCACTGGCTAAACATTGATCCTAAAGTTAGATTGGTGAGACAAAAGAAAGATCTTTGCTCTTGAAAAGCAGAAGGTCATCGATGAAGAGGTCGACAAGCTCCTCGCAGCCGGCTTCATCTGAGAAGTAAATTATCTTGATTGGCTCGTCAATATAGTAATGATGAGAAAAATTAATAAAAATAAAAATCTACATCGACTACATAAATCTCAATGAAGCTTATCTAGAGGATAGTTTTTTATCAAAGATCGACCAATTAGTTGATGCGACTTTGGAACATCGACTTTTAAGCTTTATGGATACCTTTACAGGCTACAATCAGATTCGAATGGCACCTGAAGATGAAGAGCATACTGTCTTCATAATCGATAAAGGCATCTACTGTTACAAAGTAATATCGTTCAGTTTAAAGAATGTCGGAGCTACTTATTAACGACTGATCAATAAACTATTCAAGGCACAAATCGGATAAAATATGAAAGTCTACGTTGATGATATACTGATGAAAAGCTCCCAAACTTCTAATCATGTTCGAGATTTGAAGAAGCCTTTAGCACACTTCGATGATATTAAATGAAATTGAATCCGACTAAGTGTGCATTCGGAGTAACTTTCGAAAATTTTTTTGGATTTCTTGTGTCACAATGAGAAATTGAAGCCAATCTCAAGAAAATAAAGACTATCATCAATATAAAGCATCCAAACTCCAAAAAAGAGATACAACTTAATAGAAGGATCACCTCACTTAGTCGATTCATCTCGAGATCGGTTAAAAGATGTTTGCCCTTATTCAGGATTTTGAGACAAGCAAAAGACTTCTTAAGGTCAGACGAGTGCCGAACAATCCTTCAAATATCTAAAAAGATATCTAGCATCTCCACCATTGCTTATAAAATCAAAGGTCAGAAAATTTTATATCTCTATTTGGTGACTTCGACAGAAGCAGTTAGTTCGGTACTCATCCAGGATGATAAAATTAATTCAATGGTCAATTTACTACACGAGCAAGGTGCTTCATAATGCTGAAATAAGATATTCAAGAGTGAAGAAGATGATCTGTACTCTAATCATATCATCACAGCGACTTCATCCGTACTTTCAAGCACATCATATAGTCATCTTGACAGATCAACCGTTGAAGGTAATTTTATACCGACCTAATACTTCAGGTCGAATGATAAAGTGGACAATAAAACTCAGTGAGTTTGATATTCAATATTGCCCACAATTGTCAATGAAGGCATAAGTTTTGGCCGATTTCGTTGTCAAGTATACTATATTTGACAATAACTCTGAGGATGAATCCAACGATAAATTAAAGCAAGTTGAAACTCCTGAGACCGACTTAATATCAGTATGGGTGCTACATATTGATAGAGTATCCAACGCATAAGGCAACGGAGCCGATCTCATCTTCATCAATTCTAAAAAGATTGTAACCGAATATGCCCTTCAGTTTAATTTAAACTTTAAATAATCAAGTCGAGTATGAAGCTCTCTTTGTCGGTTTGAAGATTACCAAAAAGCTTGACATTGACAACCTGAAGGTCTTAACTGACTCGCAGTGATTATCAGGCAAGTTAAGGATGAGTTTGAAGCCCGAGATCCCGTTATGATGAAGTATCTTCAGAAAGTGAAAGATCTTACATCAACTCTAAAATATTTCGAGATCTCTCACATTCCAAGAATAGAGAATGCTCGAGCTGATGTACTTTTCTGACTTGCAACCACTTCATTTAACTCGCTGGATCGGACATTCATCGAATGTCTCAAGCAACTGAGCATTGATAAAGTCGAAGAAATGCTACAAATTAATGACAAGTCATGCTAGATGGACCTGATCACCAGTACTTGATTGATGGAATTCTACCTGCAAATTCTTTAAAAGCTAAACGACTAAAGTGGATGACCTCACAATATATTTTGATGAATGGACAACTTTATAAAAGGTCATTCTCCCTTCTCTTACTGAAGTGTTAGAGACCATCGGATGCTGACTATGCACTCTGAGAAGTTCATGAAGGGATTTGTGAAAATCACTTGGGGGGTAAATTTTGGCCTATAAAGTCTTACAATAAAGATATTATTGGCCCACCATGAAGAAAGATGTAGCTGAACTTATCCGAAGATGTGAATACAACATCAACTGACCAGCCAGTTGACATTATTTATTGCACCTTGGTCCTTTGCACAATGGAAAATCGACATACTTGATCCCTTCCTCCGGCATCCAATCAGAGAAAATTTATAGTAGTTACCATCGATTATTTACCAAATGAATAGAAGCTGAACCTTTGGCACAAATCATTGAAAGAAGATGGAAGATTTCATTCAGAAATCAATCATATGTAGATTCGATCTACCACACTATATTATCACCGACAATGATCGATAATTCGACAATCAAAATTTCAAAGAATTTTGTATAAAATTTCATATTACGCACAAGCTCACATCAGTCAGCCATCCACAATCTAATAGTGAAGTAGAAGTAACAAACCGAATAATCCTACATGGTCTCAAGATCAGACTGAATGAAGTAAAAACTTCTGGGTGGAAGAATTATATCTGGTCTTATAGGCATATCGGACAACTCCTCACATATTGATGGGAGAATCGCCATTCAACCTAGCCTATGGGATAGAGGCGATGATTTCACTTGAGATCGGATTACCATCAGCAAGAGTGAAATAGTATAATGAGCTGAGTAATTTTGAATGTCGGAGAGTCGATCTAGACTTACTATCGAAAGTCCGACAGCTAGCTCAAATTCGGATGGCAGTATATCGGCAAAGAATAGTCTGGTGCTGCAATGCAAAAGTCAAGCCGAAGGTCTTTCATCTAGGAGATCTGATCCTAAGAAAAGTCGAAGTTTCAAAGTCTCTAGATCAGAAAAAATCATCTCCAAACTGGGAAGGACCCTATAGAATAATCAAAATACTTCGATCGAAAGCATGCCGACTGGAAGCTCTTGATGGGACAACTATTCTTCGGACTTAAAATATCGATAACTTGAAGATGTATTATCAATAAAGTTGTTCATATGTACAATATTTAGAATGAAACATTGAAATTCAGAATTATGAAAGCTTCAATCAACTACATCTATAAAATGACATTAGATCGATAATAATCAGTCAAATTTTACTGACTACATCTCGATTTTTACTGTAAAAATCAACTTAAGTCGAACGACAACATCAAGTCGATATATAATCAATCGACTTATACCGACTATATCTTGATTTTTTTATTGTAAAAATTGATTAAAGTCAAATAACTACTCATGCTGACTTAGCTTTAGCTAAGTGGAACATTACGCTAACTCGACCCCGATCAAGTAAGAAATACACCGACTTGACTACGGTCAGTCGAAGGATATTTGGCTTACCATCGTCTATCAAATATCTAAAAAATATATACACTAAGTCGACTGACATCCGATTAGTAGATAAACTCTACTACGATTAATGGTCGACATTCAGTTCATTGATAAATGATCGAAAATCTAACTATTATTCAACAACATTAAAATACAAATGTAAAAAGGGATTCGGTACTTAGAATTTTTTTTTCATTCATTGAGGAAAGATTACAAAATTGGGCATAAGATTCGATTACAAAATCCTATTACAAAAGAAGAAGTGTTACACCGATCACCAGTCGGCTTCCTCATCGCCTTGCTCCGGTATGACTTTGGTGGTTGGAGCTACTTCAATGGTTAGAGCAGGTTCTGATGCAGCCGGTGCATCTTCTTCAGTCGGTGCAGCGGTCTCCTCAGCAACCTCTTCTACCAAACTAGGAGGGACAATGCTCCTCAGGTCCAAGTCCGAATACAACCTCCCGACTGCATCTCTGCCATCCTCGTATCCGATGCAGTAAGAGGTAAATCTGCCCTTGAGAATTTCATCCTTGAATTCTTGCAAATCTTTAAATTCTTGATGGCCAAGCTCACAGCGCCTCTCGCCGACTCAGCTTCTTCTTCGTAGAGGCCGACTCTACATCGGCCAGTGCCAGTCTCTCCACGATAGCCCGATGCCTTTCGTGCTCCACTTCAAGCTCCTTGATGTATCCATCTCTCTCTCTCCAGAGCCGACTGATGGAATACTTCTTGCTCTTAATTTGAGATTCGAGAGATGCGATGCTCTGATGAGCCGACTCAAGTTCAGCTTTGGAGGATTGTAGGTCGGCCGTCATACGAAAGATTTCTTCTTGAAGCATCTTTTTCGTTCAGTTGTCGCTTGAAGTTGTTTAATGGCAGTAATTTTTCAGCATTGGCGGCTGCCACTCTGTCCATCCACGCCTGACGAAGCTCGATAATTTTTAGTATTCACTCTCTAGAGCGTACATATCGTGTACCCACTGAAAGAAAGGACAAGTCAGATTAAAAAAAAGAAGAAATATTTGTTGACTCACCCAAGCATCATCGGATAAAATGAAGAAAATATTTTGGACACAGTTCGAGTTTTTCTGCTCTCCCTATCAGATGAAAAAAGAGCTGCTTCAATGAGTCGTCTGGCTAAGGCTGGATTGGCCAAGCTGACTCACCGACAGGGATTCGGATGTCGAAGAGGGTGGAGAGGCCTGCAGACGATCCATCATCGACAGAAGTAGCTGGCACCTTTTCTCGATGCCCAGTCAGCGGTCGTGCACTTGAGACCACGACGAAATCGGTGCTTGACTGCATCCGAGACTGCTCAGCTGGAGGAACAACTGGCACAGCAACAGATTGTTCGGATTAGATCGTGACTCCTGATTCGGCCCGAACCCCTACTGATGGAGCCGTTGATGGTTCTACCACGGCATCTTCATCTCTTGCCATCCCGACTCCAGCTGACAGCACTTCAGTCAGAGGAAGCATTGTCGGAGCCGACAATGCTATAATCGGCTTAGGAGCTATCACCGATGAAATGTCGGGTTCCTTATCGGTACCGACTGAGAATCAACCCATTTTTTCTCAATGGTTGGGAGGATCCAGCATCGATCGCTGCCTTCTTCTTGGTAGCATGTAAGTGGATGTCGGCAGTCAAAACTCATACCCTCGTCCGCATAGCTACAATCAAAAGATAAAGTTCAGTATAAAATTTAGAAATAAACAAAGAGAAAAGTGACATGATCGACTGTGCTATACCTAAAGAAGTTATCGAACTAGTCGGCATCATAAAGAGCCTGCTCGATCATCAGCTCTCGTTGTGGTGGAACTTTCATATCTTTTAGTCGGAGAAATTTTTCGATCGATGGTATCAATCCGATTATGCTCGTTGGGGCCAGTTCTCGGATCATCCCATCGTGAAGGAAAGCCCCAAGAAGATGAAGAAGAAACAAAGAAAACTTGATTCTTCCACCATAAATGGACGATGGAAGATCAGAGATGAAAGAAAGATCTTTTCTCAGATTGAAAAAGCACCAACCCTTGGCCTTGGAATGGGGATGAAGAATAAAAAAAAATCTAAAAAAGAGAAGGATGAGGATTGATTAGGATAAGACGACACAATAAGATGAAGCTGATAATCAATCGGATAGAGTTCGAAGCCAGCTGAGCAAAACAAACTTCAGAATTGAAAATCGAAGATTGATCCGAAGGTCCTCGACATAGAATGCAACCTGACCCAGAGGAGGAGAGTTCATCTGACTGTTCGGATCAGGAGCAGAAAGTTGATATTGCTCTGAAATACAATACTATTCTCGGAGCCGTTCGACATTAGACCCGGATAAGGAAGAGACTTCTATCTCCAGATCCAAAGAAAAATTGTCAACTGAATTCTCCGACTGACTATCTCGAGAAGATGAAGCTTTCATTTTCTTACTTGCCATTGGAATAAAAGAACCTAGAAGAAAAAGAACAAAAATCTAAGAGGGAGGAATGGAAACTCAATCTGAAACTAGGGATGACGCGAAGAATAGAGAAACTTTGAAAGCTCCTAACACTGGGGCAGAACCTTCTGTTACAGAGGAGAATGATGAATGCAAAAGCAGAAACTCTAAATGAAAGCGACTTTATATGTATAGGACCCCTCAATGGTCCAGATGAAGTCATTCAAATCAAGATTTTCTCAAGTATCGATACATGGCTACATCAAGACCGACCATGGATTAGACGGTTCGACGCACCTACCCTCAGATCATGCCACCTGACCACTATCTACATGAGCGGTGCTGAGCCAATGATATCTAGACACATGGCCGAAATCGACTAGTTGAAATTGAATCATCCAAATTCTTGAGACGTTGGACTATCTTCTCAAAGCGATACCTCAATGATAATGTTGCTGTTATCGAAACGACAAAATGAATGAAGACCTTTCATATTTCAAAGAATCATTAATGTCTGCAGTCAAATCGGAGCTCGAGACAATATGTGGCAACTCCCTTCATCCAATATGATGACCACGTAACAACATGCATGTCAGATTACTTTGGACTTGAGAGTGGGGGGCAACTGTTGGAGCGATTCAGCCGACTTTCCGATTCCAACTTTCGATTGGCCTGATAAGCATGACTTGTCGACATCAATTAGTTGGCCGACTGACAGTCGGCTATCTGCAAATTTAATAGACTCCACTTATGGTAACTTGACTGATTTCAGACTGATGACTATCAGCATATTAGAGTTACCGATCGATGGTCATTCGAACTCCTATAACTACCGACGTATGATCGATATATCTTGATTATCGATATATTGTCGGCTTACCAAAAACTGCCAGTGCAAAAAGCACATAATGATCAGAACATGATTAGTGGTGGGTATAATCACCCATCCCACGATCATATAATGTCAGAATGAGTGGGACCCATGTCTCTAACCATTACAGATGGTTATCAACTACTCATCTATAAAAGGAGGTAAATGAACAGCATTTGGTAAGGTCTTTTGAGAGCTGAAACTCTATCTCTTTGAATTCTTATCTGTTGTTCACCAATCTTTGCTGGCTTAAGCATCGAAGGATCCTTATCGGATATAATTCTGGTCAGTGTAGACTTTATTTTACAGGTGCTCTTCACCGACAATAGGTGCAATAGGAGATTGGCGACAATAAATCTAAACATGAAACCAACCACATCATAAACCTAGCCTACATCGAAGGTTCTTAATTTACTAAAACATAACCTTGCAAGGGAGATGCGAGGCATGGCTCCAGGTTTGATTATGCTTGCTATTTTGAATACTCTTTGGAATAATAAAATGTTTTAAATTAGAAGCACCTTATATGTGTCCATGTGTTTGGTCCTAATGGGTTATAAGATATATAACTATTTATAGTTTATTACATATTTATGATAATTAATACATTCTTTGATTGAGTTACTTCTATTAACTAATATTTTATCGATGAGCAGACCAATCGAGAACTTGGCATTGACGACTGTCACATTGATGCGGTCCACCACAACCTGCGTGTTCTCCCAGATCACCGCTTCAAGTAGAAGTCCCAAGTTCTTAGTAATCATAATAATTATCATCATCGTCGTCATTGTCATGATCATTGTTGCTCCTAATCTTTCCACTTGAGGTTGGCTGTCGAGGTGGAGATAGCTAAGGAAGTGACCACCGCTGAAGCACCGCTCGAGTACCTGTAAAAGATCCTCATCAAGATATTCTCTGATGAAGATCCTCCGATGCTCAAGTCAGAAGATAGAGAACAATGAGAAGAAGAGAGCGAGGAGTGAAGAACTTATTTGAGGATCCTAAAGCTCCTTTATTTATAGGAGATGAGTTAGAGTCGTATCCATCTCAGAGTCCTGATAATCTTTCAGATTTATCGCACAGATTGATTAGAATAAGATATTTTCTTTATGAAAGACTCAATCATGGAGAAATTTCACTCTATCTGGACTTTTCCAATTTAGAAGAAGAGGTAGATCTGTCGATGGAGAATATAGCCCGACCATGGACAAGCTACGATAGGTCGTCCAAAGTCGAGATCATGAAAACTGTAGAATACACGTTGATCTCAGGTGATTTGAAATTGAGCGGTCGAGGACAATCTAAAATAGATCATCCAAGGCCGAAAGATAGAGAATCTCCATAGATGGGGTATATCTGACGACCTTCATCTCTATCGTATATGCGTAAGTCTGATGGACACCCATCTTACAAAGCTCGATTGGAGCTAAGGATGTTATAGTCAAGGCTGAGGTATATATCCACAATAGATGTCCCTCACTCTCGAGGTCGAATTTTCAATAGGTCGGCTTAAGAGAGTACCAATCCGAGGTCGAGGCTGATCCCATCAAGCTATCCTCTGTTGACATGTGTTGAAGATCGGCTTCCTAAGATGAACCATCTTCAAACCTGGATCATTGAATCCTTGGATCTACGGGAGCCATGCTCTGACCATCAGAGGCTGCCATTTGTCGAACATTGATCGGGGAGGTAAATCGCCAATAGATCGGAGCTGTCCGGGTCTTCTATAAATAGGACCACTATAACTTTAATTTATTGTTCTGGCTATTCAGAGGGAGAACTTCGCCACTTCGCCTTCTCGAAGCTTCTGCTTGGTTGAAGCCGAGCTGCCATCGACCCCGTCTTTGCCCCTTGTTTGCTCGACTGCGTCAGCCTATAGGTCAGTTTCTTGTCCCTTCATCATGAGTGCATCTAGTTCATCCCCATCCAGCTGGAGCTCGGGTGATGACATTAGGGGTGCAGATCCTAAGTCTGAGATGGCTTGTTCTTCGAGTAGACCCAAAGTTTCAGACTTTAGTCCGTTTCGAGTAAACTCCATCCTCACCCCCGAGGACTTAAAAATTCTTAGGTTGAAATATCAAGTCCCAGTCAAGTTCAGGCTAAAGATTGCCATTCTCGAGAAATGGATAGCTCTTTCTCATCAAGGCCGAGTAGGCCTTTATGAGGAATCTCTGAAGGCCAGTCTTCAGTTACCCTTCCATTATTTCGTTGTAGAATTTCTAAACTTATATAAAGTAAGTCTTTGTAGCATAGCCCCAAACTCATGGCATTAAATTTTAGCTTTTTTCACTCATTGCCTTCTCTTCAAGGTCGGACCAACCTTCCGTCTCTTTCAGGCTTGCTTTACACTAAAGGAGCACCCTACAGAGGTTGGATGGTGGTATGTCTCTCTTCGAAGGATAGGTTCATAACCAATTATTCTCTAAATAATTTTTAATAATTTAATTTACCCCAGTCCCTAATCAGT
>KE505938.1:117066-127735 GCA_000441515.1 Elaeis oleifera | reverse complement strand
GCACTTGGCTTATCCAATAAACCAATTGAACTTGATCCAATCAAGCTCAAACCAAATCTAATTAAATCATATTCAATTAGACTTAATTTTATCTCATTGGATTAATCAAATTAAGCCAATTAGCAATCGAATTGCTAATCGATCCTCCTTCAACACTTGCACCAGGTTAAATGTCAATCATATTGATCGTTTAACCCTAGAACGATTCTTAATCATTGATCAACCATCCGATCGGATCGTGAACTCTAATGTGTGTGATCTCATAGGTCCAAACCTAAGTCAGTAGCATAGGAATAAATTTTTATACCAATCGAAGTGACCATCTAGCAATGGTACCCGACGGTCAGATAGATCGAATGTGTAGAACAACATCCTTAGAACCCATGCGGATATAGTTTCCATATAATTCATCTCTTGACCAAAATGCTCATAAGACACCTCAAAGTTTAACTGTCAACTCTGATCAGGTTGTCCACATTGTATTTCAAAATATCAAATCCATCTGATGGATTATCCTGGTCAAGATTTTGCTAAATTGAAATACAGTGACTCATTCTTCTCAAACTCTTGGAGTGGTCAATCTCTTTTTGATCATACTCTGACTTCATAAGTATTTGACTGTACCCAGAAGCCTTCCATCACTGAATTAAAATTCAGTTAGTCCAGTACCAAAGTACAGTGAGTTACTTGCAAGTCACTGAGACGATCTCAAGTCTAAGGGACACTTATACCTATATCCCATCAGAGACATTCTCGACAGCAGAATGCTCTGGAGTTGGTCATGTTCCATGACGATGTATCCTTACATCTCATCTGTATGTCATATCAGTGTCTCCACACTCCTTGGTTAAGAGGACAACCAACCCATATGGCCTACAGCGATCTATGCTCGATAGAAGCTGTTATCCTTATTAACAGCCTATCATTTGATCGTGAACAGTTTTAAGGACTAATCAATAAATCCTCTCTTTATCGAACCTAAATAGTCCTAAGGACTTCATCACAATAATGGAGTTCATCAGAAGATGAAAACTTATGATGAAAATATCAAAATATATTTATTATTAACAAATCAATTACAATACAACGTTGCTCAACCGTCAACAGGTTGACGATTGGCTTTTGGGATATATTTCCAACACAGATAAGTAACGATCTCCTGCCATTCCTCGACTTTTTTCGACCTTATAATTTGGTGCTGACCTTTCTCTCCTTTTTGTTTAGCTCGTCCACCATATAGATCATTTTGAGAAGGCAATGCGGAAAGCTCGGCATATCTCGAGAGAGGCTGAGGAAAAGGCTGCTCAGGCCACTCGAAAGGCGGACGACTCCCAATTGTCCAAATTGAAGGTCGAGGATGAGGCCAGATCGCTGAAGGAAGAAATGAAGCAACTAGAATCTGAGTTCTTCAAAGCTTGGGCTGACACCGAAGCTCGATTGTCGATCAAGAAAAAAAATACGAGGAGAAACTGGAGGCCGCCAAGGTTGCCACGATCGAGGCCTTTTGATCTTCAGTCGAATTTCAGAACATCAAGGTGGAGTACGGCTCGACCTCATACTTATAAGGGATCCAAGATTTCAAGGAGTGGGTCAAGAGTCATTTTCCTAACCTTGACGTTGGACCCCTGGATTCGGACAGTGAGGAGGAGGTCAGTGAGGTCGGCGATGAGGGGCTACAAGTCGAGGAACTCTTCAGCCCAGCTTGCAAAGATCGGGTGCCTGAGGATGCTACATCGGCTCCACCTCCAGCTATTATCATCCTCTCCAACCACGCTAAGGTCGGCGAGTCTCATGCTCCCGAGGGAGCTTAAGTCTTTTGTATCTCAACTCGGGCATGTCCGAGCTTAAAGGTTGGTCGATCCCTTTTGGGAACCTCGACATGTACCGAGGTATTTTATACTGGACCGACCAACACTTTTATAAGAACAACCTTTCTTTAATGAATATAGTACTTTCTTTCTGTCAAAATATTTTTAAGTTGCAGAGATCGGCTAATCTTAAGTAAATGAGTTCAGTTTTCGACCTTTGCTAGACATAGCCAATCATAGGCAATTCAATATCCAAATTTTAGGTCATCTTCTGGGCTATGGAGAATAGCTGTGGTGCTTCAGTAGGTAAGAGGTTGGTCTTTGGAGTATTTTGGGTGAATTATATAGTTCATAGTAAGAACACATAGGAGATCATAAAAGTGAGCTACATTTAGCTCGTCTGAGGATGAGGAGAGTATGGAGACCAAGTGGAGATGTGTACTACTCCTCAAGTCATGGTCGAGAAGCGTGCGATAGAGATCAAATAGAGGCACGTGTCACTCTTTGACCATGATCGAGGAGCATGCGATGGAGATCCACATAGAGATGTATAACGCTCCTCGATCGTGATCGAGGAGTGCATGTTGGAGAACTGTATGGAGATACGTATCGCTCCTCGATCATAGTAGAGGAGCATGCATTGAAGAATCGCATGGAGATGCGTACTGCTCCTCGACCATGGTCAAAGAGAACACCATGGAGAATCGCATGGAGATACGTGCCGCTCCTCAATCATGGTTGAGGAGCACATGATGGAGAACCATATGGAGACGCATACTGCTCCTCTACTGCTCCTTGATTGTAATCGAGGAGCATATGATGGAGATCGATTGGAGATGCATATCAATCTTCGATCATGGCAGAAGAGCACACGATGAAGAATCGTATGGAGACACATATCACTCCTCGACTGTAGTCGAGGAGCCCGCGATGCAGAACCGCATGGAGATACTTACCGCTCCTCGATTATGGTCAAGGAGCGTGCGATGGAGAACCACATGGAGATGCATGCCTCTCCTCAACCATGGTCGAGGAGCACACAATGGAGAACCACATGCAGAACAACATGATGGAGGGCATGCTCTGCACTTCATCCGTGGACGAGGAGCACGTGTTATTTCAAGAGAACACATAGTTCTATAAAGAAAATTCTTTGTTATTCAATTCAATAAAAGATTACAATTTAAGGGTGATAGATATGCAAGTTGTTGGCATTCCAAGTCCTGAGAATCGGAGTTTTGTCTAGCCGATAAAGATGATAGACTCTCAATCGAAATATTTCAACAATACGATATGGGCCTTCCCAGTTCGGCACCAGCTTTGATTGTTCGATCGGATGAGAAACTTCAGCTCGATGGAGAACAAGTTATCTAGCAAGGAATGACTTTTCTTTGACTAGAGAATTATAGTACCGGGCTACTTTTTGTTGGTAGTTGGCCATCAGAATCCATGCTCGCTCCTAAATTTCTTCCAGTAAGTTCAGATTAGTCCCGAAAGCCAGCTTGAAGGAGTCTCTCCAATTGGAGCCCGTTGAGTCATGCGATACGTCCAGAGTACATGGTATAGTTTTTCAACCCATAATCCTTTAGCCTGGCCTAATCGAGCCTTTAACCCCTGTGGTAGGGTCCTGTTCGTCACTTCAGCTTTACCATTGCTCTGAGGATGAGCTACTAAGGTCAACCTGTGAGAGATGTCGAGCTTATTGCAGAACCTTATGAACTTCGGATTGTCGAACTGTCATCCGTTGTCAGTAATGATGGCTCGTGGCAAATCAAACTGGCAAATGATCGACTTCCATATGAAGTCATGAACCTTGGCCTCCATGATGGTTGCTAGTGCTTCTACTTCTATCCACTTGGTAAAGTAGTCAATCACAACGAGTAAAAATTTTTCTGTACTGTCGCGATGGGGAAAGATCCGAGGATGTCCATCCTCCATTGAGCAAAAGGTCAAGGCATGGTGATCGGAGCCAGAGGGGTTGAAGGTCGGCCTGGATATTTGAAGTCCTTTAGCATTGGTCGCATTTGTTCACCAGATCAGCAGCATCCATCTGCATGGTCAGCTAAAAGTATCCCTTCCATAGCATCTTGTGAGCAAGGGTCTTGCCTCCCAAGTGATTGTCGCAAATCTCCTCATGGACTGTCCGTAGGGCATAGTCAACTTTTGAAGGGCAGAGATACCGGAGCAAGGGTAAAGTGAAAGACCTTTTGTATAACCTCCTATCATACATAAGGTATTGAGGTGCTAGATGTCTCAACCTCTTGGCTTCATCCCGATCAACTAGCAATACACCATCTTGCAAATATTGAAGGATTGGATCTATCCAGCTCAGCTCGGGATCTATTTGCATAATAGGGGATTCTTCAATGCTTGACTTCCCAAGAGTTTCAAGATATGAGCTTTTCTTTAGATTGGCTACTCTGAGTGTTGCTAGCTTTGAAAGAAGATCAGCCCGCACATTCTCCGTTCTCGATATTTGTTGGATATTTATAGTAGTGAAGTTAGAAGCAAAGTCTTTGACCTTCTATAGGTACTTTGTCATATTCGACGCCTGAGCTTCATATTCTCTTTGAACTTAGCCGACGATAAGCTAAGAATCACGATAAATTTGAGGTGTCGGACGCCTAATTCTTTCGCCATTCTTAGCCCGATCACCAGTGCTTCATACTCGACTTTGTTATTGGAAGCAAAAAATTCAAAATATAGGGTGTACTCTATGACTATCCTATCTGGACTAGTCAAGATTAATCCAGCTCTTGAACCCGTAGTGTTCGAAGAATCGTCTACATGAAGGACCCAGCACTCGTCGTTCATCAGAGCTGCCTCCTCACCATTCTGTTCCTCATCTAGGATGGTATATTCTAAGATAAAATCGACCAATGCCTGAGTTTTGATGGATGGTCGAGGTAGGTATTTGATGTCGAATTCTCCTAACTCGATGACCCACTTAGCTAGTCGTCCGGAGATATCAGGCCAATAAAATATTGATCTGATGCACTGGTTGATGAGGACGGTGATAGTATGTGCCTAAAATATGGATGTAGTTCTTAGAAGATATCGCGAGAGCATAGGCTACCTTCTCGAGCTTCGTATATCTAGTCTCAGCATCATGGAGCATCTATCTAACATAATAGATTGGCTTCTGCACTTTGGCCTCCTGCCAGATAAGGATCGAACTGATATTGGAGGGCGAAACAATAAGGTACAAGTATACCACTTCTCCAAGTTCTGATTGACTTAGGAGGAGAGGTGAGCTAAAGTATCTTTTAGGTCATCAAAGGTGGCCTGACACTCGTCCAATCATTGAAAGTTTTTCTCTTGTTTGAGAACTTTGAAGAAGGGGAGACTCCTCTCGATCAACCTTGAGAGAAACCTATTCAAAGCTGCGATTCTCTCAGTTAGACATTGTACTTTTTTGATTGTCCTCGGAGGTCTCATTTCTTGGAGAGCTTGGATTTTTATGGGTTTGCTTCAATCCCTTGTTGAGACACCATAAAATCGAGAAATTTATCAGAGGTGACACTAAACACGCACTTGCTGGGATTAAGCTTCATTTGATAGCGCCGCAGCGTGGCGAATATCTCCTTAAGGTTGGTAATGTGATGCTCGACGCTTTGCTTTTGACAAGCATGTTATCCAGGTACACCTCTATATTTCTACGGATCTGCTCTTTGAAGATCTTGTTGACGAGCCATTGGTAGGTCACACCTACATTTTTTAGGCAGAATGGCATGATCCTGTAGCAAAAAGACCTTGTCAGTAACAAAGAGTTCTTCTCCTTATCTTCGGGGGCCATTCGCATCTGGTTGTATTCGAAGAACGCATCCATGAAAGATAAGAATTGATGCCCTGAGGTTGCGTCCACCAGCTGATCAATACGAGATAGAGGATAGCTGTCCTTCGAGCATGCCTTATTGAGGTCAGTATAGTCGATGCACGCATGTCATTTTTTATTTGCTTTCTTAACGAGGACAATATTAGCTAACCATTCTGAATAATAGACTTCTCAGATGAACCCTACCTTTAAAAGCTTATCCACCTGTTCCTATATGGCTTTTATCACTCAGGAGCAAAACTATACTTTTTTGTCTAATCGGATGAAGCTTTGGATTCATATTGAGCGGATGAACTATAACCTCCGGATCGATGCTGGGCATATCAGAAGCCGACCAAGTGAATACATCAGCATTGGCCTGCAAAAGAAGGTGAGGTGGCGATGATCCTCTTCATGTAGGTTTGAGTCGATCTTGACCACTTTGTTTGGATCCTCATCAATTGGCTCTGAGATAAGATCTTTCACTGGATGACCTCTTTGTTTAATTAGCTCATCCCATATGTCCAGCTCATTCGTCGGCTATTCCATGGGTGTGACCCCATGCAAGGTTACCATATAGCATTTATTTGCAAGCTACTGATTTTCTCAGAGTTCACCGACCCTATATGGAGTAGAAAATTTTTCCATCAAGTGGTAGGTCGATACTATGGCTCGAAGAATGTTCAGCCCAGGCCGACCTAAGATAATATTATAGACAAATGGGCTCTTCACTACAAAATAATTTATTTTGGAGATCGCTTGTTTTGGAGCTCATCCAGCTATCATGATCAAGGGCATAGTTCCTTCTATGAGTACTGTACTACTTGAGAACCCAATCAGGGGTGTGTTCCTCTTTGTCAGTGGCTCAGAATTTAAGTTTATATGAACAAATACATCATAAAACAAACATCAATGGAGCTTTCATTATCAACTAGGACTCAATGTACATCATAATTAGCAATATTCAAAAAATAACTACAGGATTATTGGTGGATATTTTATTCCATTCTAGATCGGCTTTAGAGAAGGTGATTTCATCATCGATCTTTCTCTTCTTCAGCTCTTTCTCTTTAGCTCGGCTCGGTTCAGGCGTACCATGGTCAAGCTGCCCCCTAGAGATCATTCGGATATCCTCAATTATTGATTGATCTTTGTGGGGGTCTTCTTATCGAGGATGCTCATCGTGTGGGTTTCCTGGGATCCACCATTCATTAACATACCTATGAGGGCATCTACATCAGATGAGCACTTCTATCTCCTCCCTGAGCTACCAGCATTCTTCTGTATCATGCCCGTGGTGCCTGTGGTATCCACAGTACTTCCTCAGATTTCTCACTTGCATCAGAGTGACCATCCTCTTCGATCGGGGAGCTCTTCTTATCATTCTATCTCCAGGAAGATTTGAGCTCGAAAAGTGTTCAGCGAAGTGAAGTAGTGAAACCTCCACAGAGAGGTCCTAGATCGGTGAGGTGCCATAGGGGATCTATGTCGGTTGTTCTGAGGTGGGGTCCAAAAATGGTGAGGCCTTGGTTTCATGCATCGATGCTGCACTCACCAATAATCTTTCTTCCTTTTTTGCCCAACATTTTATTATGATTTGCTGTCGAGGTTCTCCCTTTATTGATCCTAAGCTTCCTCGCCTTGAGCGTACCTCTCTGCCCACTCTAGCATTTTAATGAAGTCCTTTGGATAGTTCAGGTTGAGCGAGAAGAGGAGATCATTTTGAAGAAGCCCGACCTTCAATGTGGTCATCGTCATGAACTGATCTAGATTCCAAATCTTCAAGGTTGCAGCATTGAATCGGTTAATATAATCTCGAAGAGGTTTATTCTTCCTCTACTTGATACTCATGAGGAAGTCTGAGTTGTAGCGCTGTTGGTGACTATTGACAAAGTGCATGATGAACAACTGGCTCAACTGATGGAAAGAGTCCACAAAGTTCGACTGCAGATTAGAATACTAATGACAAGCTACCATCCTCAGAGTCGAAGAGAAAGCTCGATAGAGAGTTGCATCATTATCCCCTTACAAAGCATGAGAGATCGAAAGTTCTCCAGATGATCCATGGGGTCAGCAGTTCCATCTGAGGCATCTTGAACCGCGATGGTAGGGGCTCATTCATAATCTTCTGCATGAATGGTGGGTCAACATTGAACCCCAGATCATCATCCGACTACCTCGATGCCTGTAGTGTACCAATCCATTGTTGCATTTCTTGGAGCCTCCTTTCCAAATCATCCTCTCAGGTTGGATGGTGCCGAGGAGAAACATGATTCAGAGGAGAATCCTTCCTCGAAATCAGAGTAGGTGATCACCTCGGTCTGTGGCTAAGTGGGCTATTAGGTCGGCTATGACGATTGGCTCGTGCCCTTAGGCTATGGAGAGGTCGGTCCGCAAACCTTCTTCCAACCAACTGTGGATTCTCCATGGGCAGATGTGGTTCTGTAGTTTATTGCATCCCTCTCACCACAGCCGAAAGTGCCTGCACCTACTGGACGAGGCTATTGTAGTGGTCATGGAAGACCACTGATGCTGCTGGTGGGGGGTTCTCCTGGATCACCGGTGGTGGTGCATTGATTGGTGGGATGTTATTGGCCTATCTACCATTGGAGCATTGCGACACGTTGGATGCACCCCTTCGGGTCCTCATGGTAGCTGGTCGTGAGCTCTTTCCTCTTGAATAGGATCTCAATCTAATCGAAACCCTTCTTCTAGTGCCAAGTATTGCTCCTGATCTCCCCACTTGAGGTCGGCTATCGAGGTGGAGATAGCTAAGGAAGAGATTACCACTGGAGCACCACTCGAGTCCTACAAAAATCTTTATCGAGGTATTCTTTGGTGAAGATCCTCCAACGCTTAAGTCAGGAGATGGAGAACAATGAGAAGAAAGAACAAGGAGTGAAAACTTACTTTGAGGATCCCAGAGCCTCTTTATTATAAGGAAGGAGTTGGAGTCGTATCCATCTTGGAGTTCTGATAATCTTTCGGATTTGTCGTATAGATTGATTCAGATAAGATATTTTCTTTATGGGAGACTTGATCGTGGAGAAATTGCACTCTATCTGCACTTTCTCAATTTAGAAGAAGAGGCGAATCTATCGATGGAGAATATAGCTCAGCTATGGATGAGCTACGATAGGTCATCCAAAGCTGAGGTCATGGAGACTGTATAATGCATGTTGATCTCAGGTGATTGGAAATAGGTCGGTTAAAGATGATCTAAAATAGATCATCCAAGGCTGAAGGATAAAGAACCTCTGTAGATGGGGTATATCCGACGACCTTCTTCTCTATCATGTATGCATATGTCTGATGGATATCTATCTCATGTAGCTCAATCGGAGATGAGGATGTTACAATCGTGGCTGAGGCCAAGGTACATATCCACAATAATTATCATTATATTTTTACCTAAATTTCTTGGATTAAGGTAGATAAATCTTTTTCTAATTCTACCTTCCAAATATTATATAAAATTTAATAAATAAATGATTGTTAGTGATATCTCAAAAAGAATGAAGGAGAAGAAAGTTGTTTATTTGATTTGAAGCAAATGCCCAATGCGATAAAAGACTATGCCACTATCAGATGTGCACCAATTAACTTATCTAGTAACTGTACATGTGCTCGTGCATTGCACATGTATCTTTTTAGAAAATTGAAAAATCTTCAATTACTCAAGTCAAAGACAAGCTCAAAAGTCTGGTCTTACCTAGCTTAATTGGGCCAAACTTGTCTGTTCACGTACTTATTGCATCATAGGCGATCTAGAAAATCTGATATGGAGCGCACTGCTTGGTCCAATTGCTTCACGTTGTTGTTAGATATGTGCCCTAGATGCCAAATTGGCTGACACATTTCTGTACAAATCTAAGGATAAATTTATAATTTTGACTATAAATAAATAAAAGGGTTATTCTACTATCACATTGTGTACATTGTGTCTGTGATACATCCTTTGAGTTAGTAGGAATGTTAATTCATATTTTAAAATTAAAATTTAAGGCATGAATTTACATAACTAACTCATAAACAGCTCCTGACCATAAGATCATCACGAGGATGGTAATCGATCCGGAAGGTTGGTGTACAATCGCTTCCTTAGGATAGATGTATCTTGAATCTACGGTGTGGAGACACCGGAGTGAGAGTACAGGTATTCATTGAGAACGAGAGTACTAAGCGTGACCATCTCGAGCAGTCATAAGGAAGTCTACCTTCTCGTCAATGACTAGCTCGATGCTGCAGCTGTGTGTCTAGTTCTTTGATCTGAGGTGCATCGACAGTTCATCTTGAGTGTGTTATAGTTTGACTACACCATAACTCGATCTCCTAGCCATTCAAAATCTTGAGGTGTATGTTGGCTGTAGCATATTCATTGTCGGAACCTGATTGCACCAAGATGGGATCTATCAACCTCGGTAGATGAGAAGAGTAGTCCTATGATGATCGAAAGATCGAGTCCTTAAGCCCATGGCCATGGCAGAGTGAAATAATGGAAAAGAGTTTTTCATTAAGATTTCACATCGGACTCAGATCGATCGATTGATTCATATGACTGATGTTGGGTTTGACGAGTTCACCTTAATCCTAATTCAGTCGGGACTCATGATAGAGGAACTCAATCACACAGGTAGCTGCACCGAGAGGTTCGTCTTTATTTCTGATGGGTTGCCACCATATACTGCTAGGTGTCACTGATGGATTTTGAGAGCAATTAGAATGATCTTGATGATCGATCATTCCAATTGTCTGAATCAGAAGAGTTCTGGTCCATCGAAAGGAGTTTCGATGATGTCGATGATGAGATCACGACATGTCACATTACCATACGGAAATGAACCTAACTGGGTCACACAAATAAGAGTTAGGGTCTGGATGTCATCAATTGAGCTAGCCCAGTTCGATTGATTTGGATTAGATCCAATAAAGTTCAAGAAAATCGTGCTAGCACACGATTGAGCCTAACTTTCTCCTCATATAATCTTTCTATCTCGACTGAGCCAAATGTGATTTGACTCATCCAGAAAATCTTGAGAAGGTTTCT
>KE505938.1:91282-108065 GCA_000441515.1 Elaeis oleifera | reverse complement strand
GAGAGAGACTGAGAGAGGGAGAGAGGGAGATTGAGAGGAAGAGAGGAAGATAGAGAGGAAGAGAGGAGACTGAGAGATAGAGAAAGGATCTGGGTATTAAATATTTTTAATATATATATAATATTATTATATTATATTATTTAGGTCTTGGGTCTATCAGGTCTGGGTATTAAATATCCAGACCCTACCTGCTTATATTATGGTTTATCGGATCTAGATTTGAGTCCAAATAAATGGGTCCGATGCTAGTACCAGACCCGAACTCGTCAAGCAAATACCTGTGGGTCTCGGGCCTAGACCCGGTCCATTGACAGCTCTAGTTATTAGGAGTGGCATTCTATATAGACACTAAGATTATAGGATAATCTCTTGCAACACCATGTGTCAAATTTTTTCTTTATTCTTTATATTTTTTTAAATAAAAATAAAAGCATAAATAGTATGATAAAAAAAATCTATCTACCTATCTATTTATATAATAATGTAAAGCAATATATAGGTATTAGGGTGACGTTCTGTGTTGACTCGTAAAATTATAAAATAATCTCCTGCAATGTTGCATGTCAAAATTTTTTTTATTTTTATATTTTTAAATAAAAATAAAATACAAATAGTATGATAAAAAATAATACCAAATGCAGTAACTTTCATTAGTTTGGGTGGTCATCTTTGGAAATAAGAACTCTCAGAGATCCTTTTGACCTCATCATAACATTAATCTATATAATCTATTTAATAATAGTAAAGTAATACATAGGTATTAGGGATGGTATTTCATATTGACACGTAAGATTATAGGATAATCTCCCGCAACGCCATGCGTCAAGCTTTATTTTTTATATTTTTTAAATAAAATAAAATAAAATAATATGATAAAAATAATACCAAATATAGTAATTTTCACTGGTTTGAGAGGCCATCTCTGGAAGCTCCTTTATATAGGCATATTTATTATAAATTATGTGGTGTCCATGGCTAGGTTGAAATTTATTTTTTTCAATTTTGTTAATAATGCTATTTATAGGGTTCCATGTTGTGGGCCAAAAGGACATAAGATAAATGGTAGGAAATATAAATTATTATGTTTATAATTTACTTTATATTGAAATCTATTATTGTGGTGACTCTTTTCCATATTTGCAAAATTAATAGGTTCGGACATCGTCGGCTACCATGCTAGTATATATATATATTAAAATGGAGACCGCTCAATGAAGAAATCTCTATTTGACATATTGGGTTTTAGAGAAGATGAGAAGGAGCCACGTGGCAAAAACTAATTTTCCTTAACACACCAATGGAATCGATGCGTGAAGCCTCCAGCCCTGCTCAATGGCATCCAAGTCAATGCAGGATTGGAGCAAGGAAGTGTCGGTTTTGGTCTTGATGGGGAGACCGTGTTCCAGGATAGAGATGGCTTCTTGGAGCTTCACATGGCGGTGGAGGTGGTTCACTTCGCGGTCAGTGGTATTAATGTTTGATGTAGGGTGGTTGTGATGGTTTAGTGTAGAGTTTTGGGAGTCGAGGAGGTGGTTTTGGTGGAATTTGTAAGGATTTGGTGTGGATTTGGTATTTGAAAAGAGAGTGGGGACTGGGTATTTGGTATTGCAGGATAGGAGGGGCGGTCAATGGTGTTGAGATTTGATGGTGGGGTGGTTGTGATGGTTTTAGTGTGGAGTTTTTGGGGAGTGAGGAGGTAGTTTTGATGGAATTTGCAAAGATTTGGTGTGAGTTTTGGTATTTAAAGAAGACAGTTGGGACTGGGTATTTGGTGTTGCAGGATAGGAAGGGCAATCAATGGTGTTGAGGTTTGGTGGTGGGGGTGGTTGTGATGATTTTAGTGTGGAGTTTTGGGAGAGCGAGGAGGTGGTTTTAATGGAATTTGTAGAGATTTGGTGTGAGTTTTGATGTTTGAAGAAGAGAGTTGGGATTGGGTATTTGGTGTTGCAGTATAGGAAGGGATTTTCCATTGGTGGGGAGGGAAGGATAGGCTGGAATATCTTCTTTTCCCTATTTTTAGATTTTTATTTTCTTATTTTTTTTTTAGTTATCTGAAAGATTTATATGGATGAGTTATCTAGTTTGAAGAGGTGGAGGGAAATGAAAATCACGAAGCAAAACTCAAACATATAAAAGGACACTCCACAAAAAATGCCTTCATTTTTTCATTCACCTTATATTAAATGGAGGCATCTCAATGCAGATGCCTCCATCCACCACATGGGCACTCCTCTATTCGCCATATCTGCTGAAGGAAAAAACTCAAAATTAGATGCAGCTGGCTCAGGATCGCGCACGTACTGCAGCTTTGTCTTCATGGGGTCGCACACATGATGGAGCTGGAGTCTACGGAGGGTCGCGATCGACAACTAGGATGCCACCATAGTCCACAACCACCCAATGGTGAGGATTTGATTGAAGCTCAGGGGGCTAGATGTGTTGGGCGGAGGTGGAAGAGGCCTCCTGCACGATGGAGCTGTAGGAGGGGGTCCACGGAGGGGTTGATAACTGGGATGCCACCATAGTCCGTTGCCTTTCGACGGTGAGGATCCACCAAAGCTTGAGGGGCTAGATATGTTGGGTGGGAGGTAGGAGAGGCCTACCTCCGTGAGGAGGAGGACGAAGAGCGAGGAGAGCGGCGGGAGGTGGTGGTGAGAAGAGCGAGAGAAGATCAGCATCTTTCTTTTCGAATAATAATAATAATAGTAAAGCGATATACGAGTATTAAAGGTGGTATTTCATATTGACATATAAGGTTACAAGATAATCTCCTGCAACGCTACGTATTATGTTTTATTTTTTATTTTTTATTTTTATATTTTTAAATAAAAATAAAATAATATGATAAAAAATAATATAAAATGTAGCAACTTTCACTGGTTTGGAAAGTTATTTTTGGAAAGAAGAACTCTCAGAGATCCTTTTGATCTCATCATAAGATTAATCTATATAATAATAATAGTAAAATAATACACGGATATTATGGATGGTATTCCATGTTGACACGTAAGGTTATAGGATAATTTTTCACAATGCCACATATCAAATTTTATTTTTTATTTTTAATAAAAATATAAATATATATAGTATGATAAAAAATAATATCAAATGTAGCAACTTTCACCAATTTGAGAGGTTATTTTATAAAGAAGAACTTTCATACATCCTTTTGATCTCATCATAAAATTAATTGATAAGAACAGCCTTTTAAAGTAAAATATTATTATCATTATCAATTAAATCTCCACGAGATAGAGATACAGGGGTTCAATGCTAAATTTGAAATAAAGTAGAAAAAAGGACTAAAAAGCTAAGAATATGGTTAAAGATTCCGCAATGCAGGGTTCAATGCTAAATTTGGAATAAAATTGAAAAAATTAGGAAACTAAAATATGATTAAATTTTAATTTATTAATTATTATTATTATATATATATATATATTTATAGATGCTTATTATTGCACATATTTTCTTTGGATCGCTGCGGATAGGACGAAACTTATCCCATTAAAGTTAGATAAAACCTACCCTACTACGATTGGATTGAATCAAGCCGGACGGAATTATTAGTAAAGTAGTATTTTTAATAAATTTTAAGAAGTTTAAAAACAAAGCGTGTAAAAGCACTCATTCAGGGAATTAAGACGTACGACAGTGGAATAGTTGGTCTCTCACTCCCTTTCGTAAAATCGCGACCGCGTTTGTTATTCCTTTTACCACTCGCGAAACTGTCACTCGCCTGCTTCCGAAAACCCTAATGCCGCCCTCTGTCCTCCAAAAACCCTAGGTTGGCGTCCCCTTTGACGGCGGAGATGGCAGTGACATGCCGAATCCACGGAGTTCGGCGATAATCTAGATCCTAGATGCGAGACTTCCTTCGTGCGGTACGGTCCCTTTCACGCTAGATTCTTTTCCAATCAAACTCACTGGCAATGGAGAGCGACACGGCGGCGGCACGAGGCGGTGATCCCGTTGAGACCCCGGAGGGTGGGGCTTCCGAGATCGCGGGGAGGACGGCGTGGCGGTAAGGTCGCCGTGGAGGATGCCGGCGGCGGCGCCCGTTGCGGCGGCGGAGGGTAGGAGGCCCGAGGGCCCGGTGATGGGATCGGAGTCGTGGCCGGCGCTCACGGATGCCAGGCCAAAGGCTGACTATGATGCCGCTGTGACGAGGCCCGCTAGGCCGCCTATGCCTCCATCGGCGGCAGCGTCGCCGGCGGGTACTGTGGGTCCGGTCCCAAAGAACGGGCCACCACCACCACCGCCTCTTCCGTTCAGGTCAGTTTTTCGGTACTCATTCTTGAGGTGATGGAATGTATATTCATCGTCAGTTAGAAAGAATCGATTTTGGGCTTTCTTGTTTGAACTTTGGTTCTTGAATCGAATACTGGTCTGCTGTTTTGTGAAAGCTAAGATTATTTGAGACTTCGTAGTGATGAGGATGAAAGGAAAGAGGCTTAAGAATCTATACAATAAGTTAAACATGAGTCTTATATTCAAGATTCTAATCATTAATGAGGTTTTCAACGTGTCGGTGACTCGATGCTTGCTAGTGTTTATGTTTAATTCTATTTGTAAGTTCTAGTTTGATCGCACTGTTATACTGCTGAAAACATACTTCTATGCAATCTAATTTTAATTCCTGATAAATAAAATTTCCCTTCTTGATTTCCTTCCTAAGTGTTCTCAACCCTAGATGCAGTTGGAACACAGTATTTCTAGACATCATTCTTTTGTGTGGATACTTGCTTTCATCTTGTTGAATGTGCCAATATATAGATAAATTTTACTGGAACTCTTTATAGACAATTTTATACTTAGAAAGTTAGGCTTTTTTTCCCTCCTGCATTGAAAGCTGGGATTGTTATTGTTTTGGTGTCATGCATTATTGAACTGTGAATTTAGCTATTTGCATAGCCGGGTTACCCTGAATTGTGAACCTGTAAATTTTCCTAATGTCGTTTCTTGTTCCTGGTTCTCCAGAAAGGTACAAAGTTTTCCATTCTTTGTTATTGTATAGCCTATTTCTCTTATAATTGAGAGAATATCGGTGCAAGTCTGAAGTCATATTTCAAATTGTTAATTGTCTAAATAACGACTAATAAGTTGGTCAACGCTTACAACTGTTTTCATTGGAACTGGGCTCTTTTTCATTGGCTTTGTTGTCATGATTCATGATCATGCATGCTGGGGATGACCTGAACTTGGTACTGCTATATTTTAT
Source organism: Elaeis oleifera (assembly GCA_000441515.1). Taxonomy (NCBI): domain Eukaryota; kingdom Viridiplantae; phylum Streptophyta; class Magnoliopsida; order Arecales; family Arecaceae; genus Elaeis; species Elaeis oleifera. The sequence goes on along the minus strand of KE505938.1, from coordinate 102,844 downwards.
CATTTTGCCATGCTTCTCAGTTTTGTGAATTATTATCATAAATGCGTTGAATTGATGTAAGTTACTAAGACACTCTTTCAAACCATATACTTATGTCAGTGCATCTTATACTCACTGATGCACTTGCATTTGTAGAATACAGACACTGTTTCAACCCAATATTCATTCGATAGAGGGATATATTACCATTTTAATTAATATGAATTCTGAAATCTTATGTATCTCTTTCTCTTGAATTTCTTGATGCGAGGTTTGTTTTGTTCTGTTGTCCTTCATATTGATTCTAATGCTAATATGCATAACATGCAATCCATAATTTTTTTTGGTTTAATTTTAATTATGCTAAAATTTTAACTCAGTTCATTTAAATGATTATGTTTGTTAGTTAATGGTAATGCTTAAGCTGGGAGATATAATAGTCATTAAGGGTGTGGTGATTGGGATGGTGATGAAGGAACATGCAGAAACATTTGTCTGTGCCTTTGTGTAAGGCATATAAGTAGAACCTTGTAAGTCAGCTTTATTGTTGATAAAAAAAGAAACATTATAGTTACAAGTATGTGAGTATTCAGAAAGTTGCAAGTTCATGAGGTTGATTTTTTTTCTGTTTTTTAGCATTGCACTATTAAATATTTTGTTGGCAAGAATGTTATGCAAGAAGATGTATAAGCATGTTATAAACATATAGTGCATTAGAAACCAGATGCTGATATGAATAACTAATAACAGTTAGAAAAGAGTGAATTAGTAAAAGGTTGAGAGAGGTAAGAGTATACTGTCGAAAATATCTTTTGGAATATTCGTTGAGCAATTGTTCAGTCAAAGTCCCACAAACTAAATACAAACATATCTAGGATTTCAATGACAACTCTATGCCTAGTAAAGCTAGGAAGGATACTTTTAGCATCTGGATGCTCAGTAGAACCAACAGGAGTGTATGATAAAGGTGAGAAAAATCTGTCTCAGATGGTTTGGGCATCTGATAGATGGAAACATGTTGTAAAGTTCTTGATTGTTGTCAGGAGTGTTTCAATTACAGGATGAAACATTATAATAAAAAGAGTAGAATACTGAAATGAGTTTAATTACGGAAGTAAGAAATGATAAGCAGCAGGCCAAGATCAAAAACAGGAGAAAATAAGAGCTTATTCCCTTGATTTTGATGATTGTCTACTTTAGAGTTTCATATTATGTCTAGGATACTTATTATGAGAATGAAAAGAGGTTCCAGTTACTAATGCTTAATATTTGAGAATCCTAAAGGCAGGAATTCTGAAAGGGGAATCCTTTATGGAGGCTTTGCATGCACTACTATAAGGATCTTACCATCCATTATTGATCCTTGAATCTGGATTAAATGGCTGTTAGCAATTCTGCTCAGATACCCAAATCAGGATGTATTTAGATCATAGATTCACTTGGATCGTAAGATCTGGTCATGGATCATATGATCACTTGGTTTGCAAGATCTAAATCTGGATTATCTTGCTACATATTGAAGCAATTAGAACATCCATTTTTTTATAATCGATTTGATATCTTTGACTCTTAGAATGACCAAAGCATCATTCATTACCTTTCAGAACATAAAATTGGCAGTCTTTCAGCTGATTTCAGCTTTCAAAGTAAAGAAAAAGAAACTTAGTTGGGAGTCAAGTAAGATCTAGAGGTAAAGTTTTCTCTGTTTGCAGCTGTTTCTAAAACCATGATTCCTTTTATTGTACAAGCTTATACTAAATGAGAGTTGAGTTGATGCATTTGCAGGATGTTTGTACTAAAATTAGTATGTTGTTGTTTGTAAAGACAATAATACACATATCAGGATGTTGTACAAAGTTCAACTAGTGGCTGAGGAGAGGGAAAAACTTTGTTCGTCAGGAGCCAAAATAATGGAGGAGATCTTGTATATCAAGTCTAATAAAGCCTATTCTTACATGCAAATCTTTTCCTAACTCAAATTATATATGGTGGTAAAATTACATCATATAACTAAGCATAATGTTTGTGTCTTGGAGTTGCCGAAGATGGGCTCATGATTGTAAGAACATGATTGTCCTTAAATGATGGCTTCTTACCTTTAGTTCATTTAAATTACAGTTTGATCATGTTCTTGATTTAGATATCTGTCTATTCTTTCTTTCTTTTTTTCTTTTTTTTTTGTGAAAATGTTTAAAGGAATCAAAAGGGACTATGTGGTCCATGATCCAGTCTAAACCCTTTTGTGGTTTGTGATACAACCCGAACCTGACAACATTGTTCACATGTACCGCCGGCCAGTTGCTGGACTTTTCCTTTTTTGGGTCAAATTTATGAATTTTGAGAAGAACCATGAGATGAGGAGTCCTTATTTAGAAAGAAATTGAAGAAAAGTTTAAATGGAGCAGCTTGGTATAGGATACCTTTCTGAAAGGAGTCCAAGAGAGGTGTATTCTTACAACCAATCAAGGATGGATGACAGAGCTGTAAAAAAAGCTTTGAGTATCCTTTTACTTGTGAGAAACATTAGTGAAAATATTGAGGGCTTGCTAATTTTTTTGGATTTCAAGCAGCTTGCTCCTGATAAATCCTAGCCATCCATCACCTTAAGCAGTTAGCATCCTACATTATCTTTAGTTTGTATATTCTTTCTTTGCTATCTCTGCTATGTGATTCCATTTTGTTTTTTGTATGGTTTTCTATTTTATTTAGTTACTAGTGATGAATGAGAGGAAAGAATATGAAAAATTTATTCTTGTTCTTTTCTCTGCCACATGATTCCATGGACAGAGGTGAGAGGACTTAGTTCTTAGATTTGGGCTTTTTGGTGGTGGGATGCTACTAAGTATCATCCATTTCTTAACACTTCTCTCTTCTCTGGCTTACAGTTTTTCTTAATTTCTGGATTGTGTTGTCTTTCTGACCTTACTTTTAATTGTTTGAACCCTACACTAACTTTTATCCTTTTGATCCCCATTCCTAGTTCTTGAAGTGTCCATCTTACTCTCTCAAATCTTAAACCTGATACCTGCACCTTTTCTTTGGAAATGTTACCAACAGCATACCTTAAATTTGAACTCAAATTCCATATCTTTTCATCTTTCCTTCTTGCTCTTAGAAAATTGGTCGTGCTCGTTCACTTGTAACAAAAATTCAAATATCAAATATAAGGGATAGCAAGCTAAGTATTTCACACCTAAGCATCCTGAAGCCCTTTAATTCCCTCATTTAACTGTAGATCCATATCCTTAGGTTCACCTTCTTCATGATTTATTTGCATTGATTTCAACTATTTTACAATTTTATCTAAAACTTACAAGTTTCTACTGAGCTGAAGTTTCCAGCAACCTATAGGCCAAGCCTTATCCTAAACCTTAGTGGATCCTATCCCGTTCAGGTATATCATGCATCGATAAGGCACTTTGTATTTCAGTATTGGATTAATGTTGAAAGAGGGTACTTACAAATAATACCAGATGATGCAAAATGCTTTTGGTATGCTTATGGAAGACAATTCTTATTGATCAATACTTTTGTTGGTGAAAATCAAAGTGATATATTATCCATTATTTGCATCGGATTATGATTTTCCAAGGTCTACATAATTTATTGTTGGATAAATTTATATCTGAGGAAGTGATACAATTTTCACAGTCGTCAAGTGTGCTTGGAGTTGAGTCCAAATGCTCTTAAATTTTGTAAAAGTAATTTCATGTGACCACTATGCAAATAATAATAACTTTTGAGTAAATGTGCAACAAGACATATTTCAAGGCATATATATTCAAAAATCCATATCAAAATATTTCACCAAATTTCTGGAAAAAAATCACAAACCATGTTGAAAATTTTGTTGAATATTTTTCTTCAGCATTATACCTCAAATTTCTTCAATCTTCCATCTCTCTTTCAATTCTAGAAAGTTATAACTCTTTTTTTAAATTACAGAGGATATTCTTGCCTTTGTAGGATAACTGCTGAATCTTGACTTGTAAGACACTTACATGGATTCTATTAATGATCTTTTTTTTTTTTTCTCTGAGAAGAACAAGGAAATGTGTTGATATTTTTTTAGTATGATGGGATATCAACATGAAATGCTTTCTATCATATTATCATGCTTTGAGACCAATAATGAGAACCAAGTAGATTACTAAAGTGTTAAATAAAGAGGAAATGCATAGAAAGAAGGCCACTGTTAACAGAATAAATGTAAGAGAAAAATGCTGAAATAACTTGTAAGACTCTTAACATGGGTTCTGTTAATGATCTTCTTTTGAGAAGAATAAGGAAATGTTTTGATAAATTTTTTGAGAAGTATAAGGGGGAATCAGCATCATATTTATCATGGTTTGAGACTGATGATGAGAAACAAGTAGAATGCTCAAGTATTAAATAAAGAAGAAATGCATAGAAAGAAAGCCACCAAACAGGATAGATGTAAGAGAAAAATGCTTAAATAACTTTGAAAATGTGATTGCAAAGCTCAACCCCCAGGCTTTCTAGTCCCTCTTCGTAAAAATTTTGCTTTGCCATACTGCAGATGTGCATGTTGTGTCAACTTATATTGAGAATCTGCAATTGCAAAGAAAAATTGTAGGGTCAGATTGTATTTTATTTAGGGTCAACCTTGATGGCTATTTATTCATATCAAAATCCAACATTTTTGTAACATTCTTGTGTTCTTATATGTTGTTTTAAGTTCATGACATGCCGTTGTTGGTGATCTGAAGGGATGAGACAATTGGAAGTGGACTTTCAGATCCAAGTTTCGGTTAGTGTCTCAGCAAGCACAAGGGGAACTTGATGTTTTACAAGTTTTTGTTGGGGACAATGAGCATAGTAGAATTTAGTTTGGTTGAGTATGTGTACTTTGCTACTGAAATGTTGGTGCCAACCTTTTATTCAAATGTAAGATGATGGATAAGCTATCAATGCTTTTTATTTTATTTTTTTTAATTTCCAGTAATAGTCTAGGGTTGTCACTATGACCTGCAGATCCATACTTGGTGCGAACCCTAGCCAGACCCTATCCGAATGCATATGCCTGCCTATGGGTTGTGTATGGATCCAAAGACAGACCTAGTAATTTTTAGCCCAGATCCTGATTTACTAAAATTTTACTTGACCAGAAACCTACCTGACCCACCCTGATCGCAAACCTAAATTTTTGCGATCATGTTGTTCTTGTTGTTTTGCACCCTTATAGGTCATGCCTTTAGGCTGATTTTGTTTGTGGGACATGTATAAGCAAGTAAATTGTCTTTAACTATGTCAGTGGACCTTTATTGTACACTTAACACTTCTTGAATACACAGAATTGCTTATGCATACATGTCGAATTAAGCTTTCGTGGTCAACATCTATAATATAATCCAGGTTGTAATCCTGCTGGATCTGGAGTATTTGCTGGGGAGATAGCAGGAGAAGAGGAGGGCCAGTGTGTGTGGGTGTTTTGGGGGGGGGGTGTGGTGCATGTTGGGGCGCTATGTGGTGTGTAGGGGTGGAGTGGGTGCAGGAGATGGAAGGTCATGGGGCTCAATTGTTGCTGGGAGAGAAAAGGACCTCAATAGGTCCCGCTTTTTTATATGTAATCCTTGCAGGAACAGGCCACGACCCCGACTCTCTCCATATCCGTTATCCTGCACCTCCTTCCTCTCTGCTCCCACACTCTCTCCCTGCATATCCTTGTGGATGCAGAGGGATTTTGCCAAATATGCCCTAAAAGTTGTAGCTGTAAACAAATTCAATAGTAGACTAGTAAGTTTATACATGTTCCTAGTTTCCTAAAACTTAGACAACTCTAATTAAACTGTCGAAGTTGCCCATGTCTATGTACCTTCAATGAAAATTGTTTTGTAGAATGAAAGAATTAACTGCTCCTGCATGTTTTCTGGTTTTGTTTCGGATGACTCCCTGCTCTGAGGATATTTCTCTGTTCTTTTTGCTACTGATTTTTTTTTTTTGTTGGTATGAGTAGGATGTTTTGCTTACAAATTTTGATGCAAGGATTTCTCTGACATGCCAACTGCTGGTTTGCTGTGGATTTTGAGGCATTATTTTTCTGATGAATATGGTAAATAAGAAATTTAGATTTGCATCTGGTTGTTAACGTGAGCAGCAGTGAAATATTTATGATTATATGATATCGAGATAATCCAAATGACCAGTTTTCAGCTTGCAGAGTTGCATTAGGACCTAAATTCCACATCCTTGCAATCTGGATCATGGATTGGTTAGATCAAATGATATTATTTTCAATTTCACCTAAAACAAGAAGCAGCAAGTGTTTATATTTCTTTTTTTCCATTTTAATTTTCTTTTTTCCTCGCTTCTTGTACTTTCATGACAATTATCAACATTTTTGTAATCACAGTTTTGTTCTCTGCCTCTTTATTTGAAAATGTAAAATCATGAAATCAATAAGATTGTTACCACTTAATTCTGTCCTACTTTTCTAGAGAAAATCTAAATGATCCACTAAGCGAGATGAATGGTAGGCAAACTATGAGATAACATTTCCTGAGAGGTGGCTCAGATGTACTTAATTGACAGGAATTAATAAGCAGTTTTGCTGGGGAATCTCCATAGTCTCAGAGAACATAAGGGTTGGTCTTGAAGGAGTTTGAGAACCCTCTCAGCCATAATTGTGGAAGCTGGCTCTCTAATGAAGATCATTTCCTGGGTAACTTTTTCACAGAAGATATGGTAAAGATATTATAATAATCCATGAAATCTTAATTATTGCCACCATCTAAAGATATGACAGTATATTGGGTTTTCTTTAGTTTGAATTTTCTTGTTACTTCAACAACACCTTACTTATTTCATGAGCAGCAGTTGCTTTTTATTTAGCAGAAATTTTAGTACACAATGCTTATTGGATTGTTCCTTTTCAGGGGTCAATTGGAATGCGTAAATCTGATGGATTTGGAAGAGGTAATTCTTCCAATAGGCATCATCCAGTCCACCTCATAAACATGGTCCCAAGCGTAATGCCCCTGCAAATGGTGTGCCACCATTTCCTGTCCCCCTGCCATACCACCAACAACCAGGTCAACCGATGTTATATCCTATTGTGCCAGCTCCACCTCTGATGGTTCATGAGTATGCTTATCAGCCTTGCCCTGCGCCATTTCCTAATGGTGAACGACATATTGCAAAGTCTGGATGTGAAACTCCCTTACCGGCTTTTACTCCAGCTGGTCATGCAGGAGGAAATGATGGTAGCAGAAATTTCCATCCGCCGCCCCGAGGAGATCCAAATGCTTGGCGACCCAATGCCAGAAATTTTGGCAGCAGACCAAATAATGGTCATGAGCCTGGTAACCATTTCAACCAGACATGGCATAATCAACGGAATCCAAGAGACAACATAAATATGCCGCGTGGTATTGGACACAGGACTTTCATCCGGCCGGTTCCACAATTTTTGGTCTAGCTCCAGGGTTTGTTAGTGGACCTGGTTATCCTGGTAATTCCTTATGATTTATGAATAACATTTGAGTCTATTCTTGCACTTTTTTTGGGTTCTGTTCTCCCTTATCATAAATTAATAATGCTCGAAATGCAGGTCCTGCCCCTCCCATGTATTATGTCCCGGCTGCTCCACTGGAGATGGTGAGGGGTCCTCGTTTTTTCTCACATCCTCCCCCTCCTCCATATCCTGTTCTGACACAAGAGCCACTAGACTTGAGAGCTAACATAGTAAAACAAATTGAGTACTATTTCAGGTACGTAATTTTAGTTTATGCTGCATTCGTCCTTTAAGCCTAGATACAATTAGTTCTTGCAGTTTTTCATTCACAAGTATCACAAGGAGAAAGCATATTCATTTTCAATTCTGGGTTCTTCTAGTCACCAGCACGCATGACCATTTGTTTGGATCCATAACTCAGTTATTTAGCATCTATGTGACCTTGAATCATTAAAGCAGTCTGGTTTTGTCAATTAGAATGAAAGGAGTTCGTCATTTTATATTGAAAGTGGTTTATTTGTCCACTATGATACATTATTCTGGTTCTAAAGGAAGTTTGTGAAGTATCTTTAACCAGTATGCTTTCAATATGTACACACACACATAGACAGATAGATATAGATATAGATATAAGATAGATACAGAAGGTAAATAGATGGATGGACATATGATTATATACTATTTATATATGCATGTGTGTGTGTGTGTGTGTGTGATGGACATATGATTATATACCACACATATATATATGTGTGTGTGTACACACACATATATATGTGTGTGTGTGTGTGTCTATATATATGTGTGTGTGTGTGTGTGTGTGTAGACATACATTCATTCATTTATATTTGTATACATACATATGTAGATTTGCAATTATGTGAGCAATGGTTCCATCAAAATCTTCACTTAATGTATGTGTTTTTTTTTTTGTTGTGTGTGTGTGTGTATTCCTATTTCACTGTTTTAGCTATGATAATAATCATCCTTATTGCAGTGATGAGAATTTGCAGAAGGACCATTACTTGATATCTTTACTGGATGAACAGGGATGGGTTTCTATATCTAAAATTGCAGACTTTAATAGGGTATGCTTTATCTTCATGCTATTTGTGTTCTCAGAGTTACATGGTCATGCTTTTTCATTTTTAATGTGTATGCATTTGTTATTGGTTGAGAAAATATTACCTTTTGTTGATTGCTATGTTTGACCTTTCAGGTTAGAAAATGACAACAAACATATCCTTGATTCTGGATGCTTTGCGGAGCTCAGAGTTGATAGAAGTTGAGGTTATTATCTCTCTCCAGTTGTCAGATAATGTGCAATTCCAATTTATATTTGTTTGTGCTTGTGTTATCTACTGCAAGTTAAATTTCAAATTTTATTTGCCATTCTATAGATTATTTTGTCTTTTCCTTTATATATTAATTTTTAGGATGACAAGATAAGAAGGCGAAATGACTGGTCAAAGTGGATTCCAGCATCATCTCAGCATGCAGTTTTGACAAAATCTCAGCCTACAGAGGGCCAATCTCCTGTTGGCATGGAAAAAAATGACAATAATGGAAGTAATAACGTTGGCATCTCTGGTGAAAATGATGGTGGCCAAACTACATGTGAAGATAAAGATGAGTGTTTATCTTCATTGACTGATTATTCTAAGGCAGAAGTTAAGAATAATATGGAATGTAACATGGTGAAGCCGTTAACTGTTGGTGAATCAATAGCATGCAACGGGGATAGTGAGGAAAGGAGCAAAGAATTAGCATCCGGACCATTTTTGGACACTAAACAAGGAGAACCTTGTGGAGAATGTGGCGGTGTTTTAGACAAGGATTCTGTCAGCAGCATTTCTGATGTTAAGTATCGCAGCATTCACATTTCTGTTAACTCTGAAAGTTCACAGGAAAAATCGATCCTTCCAGTAGTCTTGCTCCTGCCCCTCAGAAAGTAAACACGAGGTCAAATATGAGACGTGACATGCCAAGTCTAGGAGGTTTCTCAAATTCTTTTGCAAATAATGTGTCTCCCAGCTTTGCTGGGAACAAAGCACATTCATGCTTGATGAAGAACTGGAATTAGAGCAGACAACAAGTCAAAAAGACCATCTCTCATCAAACAGAAGGTATTAAAATGATTGTTTACTTTGTCATCCCTTGAGCCATATGGTTACTAGATTCTAGATTCATTGAATTTTAAAGAAATGCTACCAATCTTGTAATCCTGTTGAATGCTCTGAATTCACAAATATAAAAGTAACTAGAATCTGAAGGTATGTGTATATTATCTGATTGCAGTCATATCCTAAATCATTGCATCTATTAAATCCAAGGCTTTAAATCCTGTGGGATGAGGCTGTTCCGGTTTTTCATAAAATGAGATATGCCGCCATCCTGCCCCATCCTAACACTTGGGACAGGGGATGTCCTAAGATATCCCGATTGGGACACTGAGACGCTAGCGAGACGGTCCTATCTTGACGCATGGGATGGTACCCCATCTTGATGTCCCGCGGGATGTCCTGCTCGGATCTGAATCCTTAACTAAATCATAATGATGTTTTGCTTTCTCATTTCTAGTCTGCTCAAGTGCATTCTTGATGGCCATGTGCTTGGCAAATGTAAGTCTTCTTCAACATAACATTATTATTATCTTAGAACCCAATTAGAGTAGGAAAATCTTGTTTCTTAACATTGTAGTTGGTTGATATTTGCCAATTTTCTTATGATAGAGCAAGGGAGACAATAAATGCATGTGCAACATCTTGATTAAATAATGAAGATACTTAGTACCCAGTGGGCAAGCTTATTAAATTGAATACTTACTCTGCCAATTAAGCAAAAAAATCTTAAATTTTAAGAAGACTAGGATTATATTTTATCAAAAATCAACCTCAAGATAGGGTTAGAAGATTTTTACTGTAAGGGTAACTCGTGACATGGTTCGCCGTCTCGGTATTGGACCTCGTACTATATGGTATGAGCAGCGAGGCATATCGAGTAGCTGTACGATGTGAGATTGCATATCGGAATGGTACCGGTATGGTATGCCCGATATACTATGGTACCAACCGATACGACAAACCTTTGTGAGATGATGTAGGTTTTCGGCCTTGGTCCATCACATATGCACTTGCTTAATAAACAAAGGTTATTCCAATGGTAAGTAACTTGATACATAAACACTTTGGCTGCCATCATTTCCTTTGTTTTTTGGTTTAAAACTAATGATCAATGAGCAAAGAAGGCCTGGAAAAAGATGGTGAATTTGCTTAAGTCATACATAACCATGGATGGTTAGGAATTGTTGGTTGATAATCAACAAAATATATAGAAGAGGTTTATCTAAACTATCATGTATTGATTGAATGGCTAAGATAAGACCCTACACCGATGGCCCTAACCTAAAGTCAACTATGCCTCTTGAGTGGTCCCTTTCCTCTCTTCTTCCTCCTTTACCCCTTCTCTATCATAGTTGTCACTTCCATGACTAGCATTGAATCTTTCTTGTTTCATCGTCTGGTGATATTTGCTCATCCATGGGACCCTTGCTGCCTCTATTGTCTTTGACTCACACCTCTAGTTTCTCCTTAATCCATGTGAGTCCCATATTTTCAATTCCTTCACATCAGCCAATGAAATGCCAGCCCCCCTATTGCACTCTCGCTGTTTGGTCTCTACATCTCCTGTCTTCCTTGCTGCACCTCTGCCGTCGCTACCGCAAAGCTCGACCAATTTTCATTCTCCTAATCCTATTGACCATCATGCACCAAATCAAGCTGATATCAACCTATTTGGATCAAGGTTTCTGTACCGGTACCGATGGCTGGATCGGCCGACCGGCGGTACGATACAGCACGCCTCCATTCCGTTTCGAACCGAGGCGAACCGACGAAGGAACCGGGAAGAAAAAGAGAGAAAGAGAAGAAATAGAGAGAGAGAGGGAAGGAGAAAGAAAGAGAGGAGGGGAATCCGTCGGAGGTCCTCCGGCGGATAGCCGTGGCCGTCGGGTGGCGGAACGGCCTCCCGCGGCTCCGTGCGGGGAACAGGGGAGGTCCGCCCCTGTTTCTCGATTTTTTTTTAAAAAGCTTTTTCAAAATGAAGTCGGC
>KE505938.1:14666-32133 GCA_000441515.1 Elaeis oleifera | reverse complement strand
ATGAAAAAATATCAAAATAACTTTTATTAATTTTTAATTCATGTACTAATACAACAAAGAGCATAACCGTCAACAGGCTTACGATTGGCTTTGGGATACTATTTCTAACACTTATCCTGTCTTATCTGGTTTGTATGACAATCATAAAAGATAATATTTTGTGTGCCAAAAAAGAGAGCTTTTTACCATGAGATACCAGAGAGAAAGTGGGCAAAAATTCTTCTTTGGGACATAAGCTTTGGGTGGTTTTATTCTTCCTGGGTGTGAACAAAGGAGGAGACCGTTCTCCTCTCGGGTGAGAGATCTAGAACTGTTCTAGATTTTTGGATGAGAAAAAAATCAAAGAGAAGAGAGTTTTCATCTAATTTTCTCCACCATCCAGTATTCTCCTTTGATCTATCTTCAACATCAGAAAGGTCTGAGGTAATCGAAAAAGGAGATCAAGTCAGATCTGCCATCAGAAGCCGACTGTACGAGCTAGCACTCTCGTGGGGGGCTGATCGGTTCGAGAGACTTCGTGTGGACCATCCGTGGAGGTCGGACATTTGTATGACTGTGAGTGATCAGAGAGGTCTTCTAGATCTACATTCTTAATCATGGAGTTTGACTACTCAGGCTCAGGTATTGGGTTCAGAATCCTAGAAGTGGTAGATTAGATCTATTACTAAATGCTATTTTTGGTTCATATGCTTGTCATTTTAGATTCAGATTTTTATGCATATAAATTTATGTCATCGATCTATTTATAAGAGTTTTAAGATCAGATCTTATGCATATATTTATAGATTAAATAATTTAATTTAATATTTTTTGTTGAAATTTTTGAAATGCATGCATGAAACCTCTGCGCATCCCAATACTTTTATTATTTGACATACTAAGGTTGTATTTAGTAGTTGGCAATCTATCCAGATTGCCAGCAATTTAAAATGAGCCCACTAGATTACTGTATTTGGTATACTTTTTGGGTGATAACCCAGATTTTCTTGACAATCTAGATTATCTTCCATGAGGCAATCTAGATTACTTTAGGGATGGATGGCTATCCAGATTAGCATATCTTTGGTAATCTTGTAATAAATTTTGAATGAAATTATCCTGATTAAAAAAATCAAACAAAATCCAAACCTCTCTTTTCTTCTCATGAAGCCGCTCCTCTTCTGTCCTTAATCTCTTGCATGACAAACCCTAGCCACCCAAATCTCAACCTCTCATCTTGCCTCTGATCAATCGTCATTGTTCAACTCGTAATCGGAGATCGCTCTTTGATTGATAAGTCATCTTTTTCTTTTTTTTTGTGTCATTGTAGGCTGTCATTTTGGGGGTGGGTTGTCTCCGTGAGAAGATGGATAAGGGATTAAAGAAGAGAGCAGTGGTGGGCTTTGTGCGGTCTTCATCCGTTCCTTCGAAGGGAGGAGGAGGTGGTGGTGAGGATGATATGGAGAAGGGAATAGAACCCATCAAAGTTCTCTTCTTTCTTTCTTTTTTCTTCCACTTCTCTTCTTAATCTTCTAAGTATACTCCAAGATGAAGGAATAGAGAGGGGAAGAGAATAGCAAAATTCGATTTTCAATTTTTTTTTCAACTTAGTGGAGGGGTTCGAGACTTGGGAGTGTTTTTTTGGATTTAGAGGATCTAGTGGCCCATCATCTTCATGGAAGTGCATGTCTTTCCCTTTCTCTCTTTTAGGTGGAAGGTAGAAAGGGTAGAGAAGTAGATTTATTAAATGGTTGAAAGGTATTTTTCTTGTTTATTTGTTTTGGATAAGGGAACGAAAATATACATTCCAAACTACAATTTTGATAGTGCGGTTAATATCCATATAATCATTATGGCCCAAAACTGATATCCACATCAGAAAATTATATCAAACTTTTATTTGACTATTGATAGTCAAGCCTTGTCTTTAAATTTATTTTATTTATTTGCATATCATTAGATAGTAGTTAAGTTGTTGAGAAACGGTTAAATAGCTGTCATTTACAATCATACTGTTGGGTGATTCTACTAGTGATTAGGGAACTAAGGACAAGTTAGTTGCTATCGCTATAGCCAGGCACAGTTAGATGAACATTGGAAGTAACATTTCTATTTGTTTGTTTGTTTTGAATTATTTGATAATTTCTTTCTAGAGACAGCTAATTATGTTGGCTTTGTTAACCCTAGAGTTGTACATAATAGCCAATTTGTACCTTGGGGTCATTGCTGACCCAAAATTATTATTTTTTATGTCAGTGAGTTAGAAAAAATCTAACTCAAGAGGAATTATATTAGTTTACTTAGAGTTACATATATTAGCATTTACATGATAGTATAGATGGAAGTTTAGATGCAACTTCCCACCAACTTCAGGGATTACAGATTCACAGAATGCAGGCTCTATTTTCTGGATATTTCAGATAGAGTCCTTGTCAGGTGATTTCAGATTTCAGTTTTCAATTTTCAATGCTTTCCAGGCTTCAAAGGTATCAAAGCACAAAGTGCTAGATTCTAGCTCTGGACGAAGGTCGATTGGAGCGAAAAGAGCGATGCGAATGATTAAGTTTATCAGCATCAACACAGGCTATCCATAGTAGATTTATAGCAGGCTTCTAATGTAGTTTCAAAAGGTCTATATGGAAATGTTATCCCCTTCAACATGCACTGTCTAGGATAAAAAAGGCTTCATGATTTGCTTGCTGACATGGTTTGAGAGATAAGCATGGAAGCTGAAACACCATTTGTTTCATTCTTTTCGAAGGATCCATAGATCGATAACTAGAAGAATATCTATTCCATGTTGTCAAGATCGCATGGGTTCCTCTAATCTCCATGAGTTTCATAAAAGGGATTAACTTTGTGGGAGTTCCTTGAGGCCAAGAACATGTTGAAGGGATGACCAGACTTGCTGTGAGAATGAGTATTGGAGAAATAAGTGATCTACAGGTTCCGAACTCGAATCACATAGTGTGCAGCTGTCTTTACCCTTCCACCGCCATTTCATTAAGTTAGCTTTGGTTAGAATTTTTCCATAGAAGCCAAGACATGCGAAATATTTTATTTTCTCTAGCATATTGATTTTTCAGATAATTTTGCTGAAGAGTAGCCTTACCCCACCATCTAAAAGAAATCGATAACATTGTTTTATTGAGATACTTGTTACTGACCACCATTTTCATTGCAAAACATCTTGATTAGTTGATAATTTAACCTTTGTGAGTTCCTACTTCAGAGCTTGATAATGTAGTTTGTTATGGAGTGGTAGTGTGAGGGACCAATCATCACTTCTATTGAAAATATCTAAGGCCTCCACAACCATGATCTTTTGTTTGTTGATAAGAGGAATAGTAGAGGGAATCTCTCTTTTAGAGGATGAACTAACGGCCATAAGTCATGCTAGAATGAGATACGTGATCTATTTCTAGGGTGGCAAAATATGACCCGACCTACCAATCCGATCCGTATTCGACCTGCTTTAAACAGGTTTGGATTTGGCTTAAATGAGTTCGGATCGTAAATAGATCGACCCATTTAACCTGTTTAATAAATAGATCGAATTCAGATTTCAGATGTCTGATTTGTTTAACCCATTTAACCCATTTAAGTTATGGGTTGGGTCAGGTCAGATTATATAACTTGGGCTAATAAATTTGGGTCAAAGAGGGCGGCTCATTTAAAACATTCGCGATTCATGGGCGGAAAGAATCCACCACATATTTGGTTCATTTCCTATTTTCTTCTAACCGTAGCCGGTGACCAGGGACTACAGGCGGCACCCCATTTTCTCTTCCTCTTCCGCTTACTCTCGTACTCTTCCTCCTGCTCTTGACCGACCAAGCAGCGGTACCGACGAGGATCCCCCATCGCCTTCCCCACCATTGTTTCAATCCACATGGACCATGCCCCCCCACTCTGTCTTTTCTCTTCTCCTTCTCCTAAAAAGCCTTAGTGCCCTTGCCCCTTCCATGATCCGTCACCGCCTCACCCACTCCCTCTATCGCCTCACCCACTCCCTCTACCTAATCCAGATCCGTTCATGGTGCCACTCCCATAGAGCAAACCCCTCCTCCCACATGTGCTCTGACTTCGGAAGGATGGGCCCGTCGAAGACGAAGATCTCGCCATTCTCCTCCTTACCCGTTAGATAGGCTCGGGTTGCAGGGAGATCAACCGTGGATGATGCGGGCTGGCGGCGGTGGTGTGCCTCTCCCTGGAGGCAAAGGTGGAGGAGACATACATCCCCCTCCTCCTCGACCTCTAGGTTGCCATGGCGGAGGTGGAGTTGGAGCTGTGGAGGTTGGGTACATATTCGAGATCTAGGATTTTTATTTTTCTCACTTTTTCTCTTTCGATGGTCGGTGCCTTCTTCCCCAATGACTGTCACTGAGGGGGTATGTACGGTTGTGCCACTTGGTGCCTTGGCTGCTCGAGATCTAAGATTTTTCTTCCTTTTTCTCTTTCGATGGTCAATGCCCTTTCTTCCCCAGTGGCCGTCGCTAAGGGGGGTTGGCCGCTCGAGATCTTAGATTTTTTTTTTTGAGTTTTGATTTTATTTTTTATGTTGATATTAAAATATACAAAGATTTATTTAAGGTTTATGTAGGGAGGCTATAATGATTTTGGAATTTTTTTTGCTGATTCAACTGTTTCTAACAGCAATAATTTTGGATGGCCTTCTTCTACAAACAATCGATTATTGTTGTTTTGATTTAATTATAGATGAAATACTGAACCTGAGCCTTCTCTTTCTCTTCCCTTCTTTGATGTTCTAACTATTAAACAAGTTGGGTCGGATCTGTTAAACAGGTTGTTTATCTAATAAATAGATTAAATGATAAATAGGTTAAATGGATTGGGTCAAATCGGTTAAACAGGTTAACTGTTTAATAAATAGGTTAAATGGGTTGGATCGAGTGATCTATTTATTAAATGGGTCAGGTTCAGGTTTGAAAGTCTGATCTGTTTAATAAATAGGTTGGATTCTAGTTTGATATTTTCTGATTCGATCCGCATCTGACCCAATCTGTTTATGACCCAACCCAATCCGACTGCCACCCCTATCCATTTCTGATTCAAAACCTTACCAACTTCTGAAAAAGCTCGACTACGGATGGAACTGGTTTCCAAAATGGTAAAAGTTGCTATCGAGGTATCGTTTGGAATGATACCTATTGGTGATAGTATTTTTGTGCGTTCACAAGAATACTCCAGGACTTTGGCACATCTAAGAACAATTTCTACCACCATTTGCAAAATTGAATATGGTTGAAAATGTTAATATTGATGACTCCCATACTGCCAAATTTCTTTGGTCTACACACTATGGACCAATTCTATAAACGAACACCTGATTTTGATCCTTCTGGACTGTTCCACAGGAATCTACGTCGAAGTTTATTGATCTTTTTAATAACCTTAATCGGAAAATAAATTGGATGCCCAGAATGTCACAATTAGCATGATGATAGTATTTAAAAGCATTATACGGCCTACTATGGAAAGAAATTGCCTTTCCAACCTACTAGTTTTTGTATGATTTTTTTCAGTAATGAGGTCCAGTCATTTTTCTTGAGCTTATGAACATGCAAAGACATACCCAAATATATGAGAGAAAATATTGATGATTAACTATCTAAAATGGTTGCTATCTATTCTCTGTGCTCTTTCTGAATTCCAATGCCCATGATCTTTGATTTTTTGAAGTTTATTTTAAACCTAATAATAGTTCAAAGGAGTAAAGAATAAATTTTAGTATTGTGATGCTCTTTCTTTGTACTCTACTGAAGATGAGAGTATTGTCAGTGAATTGAAGATTCTAAAGATGTCTAATGATTGCCTTATTACTAATACCATCAATCAATTGGTGCCCAGTTGTTGATTTGAAGATCCGATCTAGCATTTTAGCCACAAGAATGAATAGTTGGGGAGATAGTGGGTCACTTTGTCACAAGCCTTGACAGTGTTTAAAATGCTTCCCCAATATTCCATTAATCATAATCGAAGATTTCATTGTAGAAATGATGTAAAAAATCTAGTTGCACCATCTATCCCCAAAACCTCTTGCTTTCAGAAGGTCGAGAAGGAAAGGCCATGCTGCATTATCAAATGCTTTTTCAAAGTCAAGCTTGTAGAGTATTCCTTTATATTTGAGAGAGGTTGCCTGAGATAAGATCTCATTTGCTGTTACAAAATTATCGGCCAGTGTTCTACCCTAGATGAATGCAGATTGAGACACAGCAATCAGTTTATCAAGCTCGATGGCAAGTCTTGACGATGGAACCTTGGATATGATCTTAATGATTCCATTTAGTAAGCTAATAGGATGATAATCTTTAACAGTACAGCCTGATTCTTTCTTTAGGATGGGAGTAATGTAAGAATAGTTCAGTCTCTCAAGAGTTATATGGTAGTTATAAAATTCTGAAAATATTGATGAGGTCACCTTTGATAGTATACCAAAAATGTTTACAGAAGGCAAAGGAAAAACTGTCTGATCCTGATGATTTTTGAGATGTAAGCTGAAAGACCACATATTTCTTTCATCTTTAGTGAAAAGTGCATCCAGTTCATCTAATTGAAGTGGTTCTTCTAAGTAGAGTGACTATCGGTCAGTTTTGATAAGAGATTTTTCTGAGTTTCCAATCAGGCTATTGAAATGATTATGAAAATATTTATGTAGTTATTGTAGATTTATCACCATTGATCTCTCATGCTTTAATTCTAGGATAGTATTTTTTCTCTTTCTATTGCTAGCTTAAAGATGAAAAAATCTGATATTCCAATCTCCATTATTTAGCCATTGTGTTTGAGCTCTCTACCACTACAGAAGTTCTTCTCGAGTTAGCAGTAGATCCAGCTTATTTTTCAGACTAGATAGTTTCTCTTATTTGGATGGGAGAAGGCTTCTTTTTTCCTCTTTTGCATCTAAGATGTCAATTCTTTCCAGCAACATATTTTTTTGAAAAATGATGTTTCCGACATCTGATCAATTCCATGCCTTTAGTTTCGATCTTAGCAATCGAAGTTTCAAAATAAGAGTTGTAACGGTATCCGATGATATAGATGTCAGACGTATGCCTTAAAAGCAATTAAGCAGATACATTTAAATTTCTAAAGACATAATTTATATCTTTTGACTTATTAATAAATAAATTAGATTATTTTTTATTCATATTTTTGTGTTCATAAATCATCCAAAAAATTAATAAGATAGTGACATATATTTTTAAGAGTTAGAATTTGAGACATGTGTCATTGATAATTAATTTTAAATTACTTTTGATTGATGGATCATCATAGGGATGGTGATTAATCTATTGAGATTAATGCACGAATCACTTTTCTCTGGATAGATAAGTTTTGAATTTATAGTGTAGAGACATTAAAGCGAGAGTGCAGGTAGTTGTTAAGAATAAGGATATCGAGCATGACCAATATGAGAAGTCAGTTGGATGGTTATCTATTTATTAGTAACTTACTCGATGCTATAGTAGTGTGACTAGTCCTTAGACCTATCGTGCCTCGACTATTCACAATGAGACTGCTATAGTTTGACTGTGCATAAACTTGGTTCCTAGCCATATGGATCTTCATAATGCATGTTGGCTGTAGTAAGTTTATTGTAGGAATAGAATGTGTATCTAAATAGAATCTATCATTCTTGATAGATAAAGAAGATGGTCTTATATAATTTATGAGATTAATTTCAGAAGATCTTGATCAAGATAGTGTGAATAGTGGAAAGAAGTTTCTACATAATTTATATCAGAAACTCAAATCGAATAAATCCTATATATAACAGATGTTGTAGTTTGACGAGTAATTCATAACCTTTATCTTGTCGGAACCCTGATAAAAAGACTATATCACACAGTAACTGTACCTAAAGGTTCACTTTTTATTCTGCTGAATTGTCACTATACACTGCTAAGTGTCATGGTGGATTGTGGGACCTTTGAGGATTATCTTGATGATCGACAATTCTCATTAGAAAAATTAGATTTGTTCTAATGATGTTGTAATGGAGATCGCAATATATTTCATTACAAGATAGAATAGAACTTATGGGGTCATGCATAATAGGAGATTGAGACTGATCAGATGGTTGGATGATGATTAAGAATCATTACAGAATTCAGATTATCAATATAATTGATAATTGGACTAACTTGTAATTGTTACAAGTAGCAAGGACTTACTCGCTAATGGTTAGCAAGTTTAAGGAGGACTAATATGCAAATGTGTATATCTCAATTTGATTAGATCAAATTAATTATGACTAAATTCAATTTGAATCAAATAGGATTTGGTTCAATTGAATTTGGGTCCAGGCTTAAGATATTTGGGCTTAGGGTTCATGTGCACAAAGGGTTTGAGCATATTGGGTGTTTGACACCAGAATCTCAGCTAATTGGGTTGACTCGGATTGGGCTACACCCTAGGATTCTCTTGGGAGAAATCCTAGGTGCCACCCTTGAGCCAAAAGAGGTAGGTGGCACCTCATATATGGCTCTCTTGGAGAAACCATAGGCGTCAAACCATATAAGAAAACATATGGGGCGGCATTTAGGGTTGAAAGCCTTTATAAAAGATGGCCACCCAAGGTTTTGGAGAGCTCTCTCATGCCTCAATAACCTCCACACCCAAGCCTCCTCTCCTCCTCCACGCCCCAAAGCCCTTCTTCCTCCTCTTGTGTGCTGAAATTTCAGCAAGAGAGATCTTGAAGGTGCTTTGGTCCTGTTGCAGTTCTCAAAGAGTTGAGATTTTTTCCTCCATCAAGCAAGGGTCTGCAAGAGAGCTAGCATCCCAGGGAGCCAAGGAGTTGTTGATCAGCCATCTGTCTCTATGTGGATACTTGTAGAGACTGGATACTTTTACCGCTTCAGAAGAATCAAAGGTTTGAGTATCATCTACTGGTGAAAAGTATGCAAGAAAATGAGATCTTCTTCCTTTTATTATAAAATCTGTTTTAAATCCTTTTTCTTTGTGAGTATGTTCTTGTTTTGATTTTTTCAATCACGAACTCCGAAGATCAGGTCTTGGAGTGGTTTTGAAATTTTTTTTGATTCCGCTATACATGTTGATGCCAGATAAGAAGAAAAGATTAGATCTTTTCTTCTCTTCCAATCCCCTTTTTCATATTTATTGATGCATATTGCTAGAAAATTCCTAACAATAGATCTCATGTCCCATTAAGTTTTATCATATTGTCAAAACCTGCATGAGTGAGCTAGAAATTTTCAAAATGAAATGGCTTATTAAGAAGAATTTACCTTGATTTTGAAGGCTACATCACAGAAGGAGATGCGCATAGTCAGATTTGGATCGAACTAAAGCAATAAAGTTTGTCAGCAGGTATTTGTGTAACCATTCAATAGAGGTGAAACAGCAGTCTGGAGTTGCCAAGTTTGGATTTTCCTAAAGTTGGATTAGGTGAACTGTCTGTTGGAAAGTTTGATTTCAGTCAGATATTGTGAATCAACAAATTTGTTAAAAAGTATGAAGTTGTCTGGGTGTCCACTCCTCCTTTGCAATCTGCTAAAAATCTTGTAGTATTGAAATCACCTAAAAAGATCCATGGAAGAGTGATGTCTTTTTTCATAGGGATCAGTTCCACAAATAATGTTCAATGCTCTTGATGGCTATGGGGTCCACAGATGTTGGAAAGCAACCACTCAAACCCAGTGTGCTTACAGACAAGACGGATGGTTAGAGAGTAGTCGCCTTTCATGATCAAATTTCTATCATAATCCCTGTGATCCCAGCATGTGAGAAGGCCACCCACTAAATCGATTGCATCTTTCGCTAGTCATCCATCAAGATTGGCACCACAGATTACTTTTTATAGTCTGTTATCCATTGCACCCTACTTAGTTTTATGAAAACATATGATCAAGCATTTGGATCTTTTGATGGCTTCTTTAATAGCCCTCTTTTTTGGGGTTTACTAGTGCCTCTAGTGTTCTAGCTTAAAATCATTAATAAAACAAGTTATCACACCAAGGGCATGACCAGGAAAAGATTAAAAAGAACTATATTTCAAGAGTTTCTCAAGAAAAGAATATTACTTTAGGATAGTATTCACAAAGACCCAAGTAAGGATATCCAAGATCCCACTCCACTGATGAGGAGAGGTGGGAGAGTACAGGATTCAAAAAGTAGAGAGTAAGCACAAAATGTCCAAGACTTCTGAAGACAGTCATTAGACCCATCATACCCAATATCATTTTATAGCAATTTCAGGAATGCGATCGGCCATCTTTCCATATCTTTGGACTTCCAGCTCCATTTTTTCACATAGATTAGGATGTCCGCTAGTTTCGAATATAAATCCATACTTCTCCATTTCAGAGATCCGAGCTGCTATAAGGGAATTAATAAAGAGTATATCCACTGCCGCCAGTGATTCTTCCATTAATTCAAGAGATTTAATCTTTTTCATTCTTAGACGAGCGCTACATTTGCATGTGCTGGTAGTAGTACTTGTCAGTTTAGGAGTCATCTTGTTCATAGATTGGAAGAAGTTGGTGGGTACCTCCTACTGGTGCTGTGGACCATTGCATGCAGTGAGTATTCTTAAAAAAATCTACTTAATCGGCATTGATGAATTTGTTACAGGAGAGTAACATTATTTGACTAGTGTCTATAGTCATAGGCTCTAATGTCGGTAGGTAGCCGTTGTAAAAGTCTTCATGCTTTTGTTGAGCCAGGGTCAGTGCTAAACCAATTAGGTGAATGATGAGAAATTCATATTTTAAATTTGAGTTTGAAAGGATCAGATTCACTACCCCATTTTTGAGGTTTAGACATAAGATAGTGGCTGGTTTAGCCCATGGGCCTGGCCTCGAGAAGTGGTATTAAGTAACAAGGCAAACCAATAACTAATCCAAGTACTAGATTTGGTGCTTGTCATTATGGCGCATGACATTTTTAGATCACACTTCAACTCTAGTGCAGGATTGTTGTTCTCTATCTGGGGTCGGGAGGCTTGTCTCTTACCTGAAGAGCTATTGGACTATGCCACTAGCCTTTTCTTATTTTCAATGGCGACAAGTTGCCCCCCGAACCGAACCAATAGTCCCAATCATCATCTTCATTATTTGAATTCTTCTCAGAGAAAGGTGAGCCTGGTGGGATTTGCTCAGAAATAAAGTTGATGTATATTTGAACATTATAAGTAAAAAGACCTATAGAAATGCTAACAGATTAAGGGATGTCTTTCACATCCTCACAAAAGAAATTTAGATCAAATGATGTAAGATTCTCCCATTTGAGATAGCTTTTGCTTGCTCTATAAGGTAACCCAAAGGAAGAAATGATTGTCGCAACTACATATAAATTCCAACAAACTAGTGGAAGATTAATTAAGTTTGCATTGACCTTAAGTTTGAGTTGATGTGGGAGTCCTCTCTTGAACCTCTCCTAGTGATTCACTTGGAGAGAAAATCCGTTGCCTCTATGATAGACAACTTCTCTTAATGGACATGCAACAAAATAGTGTTCGGTTCAACTAGTTCCTTATTGTCCAGATGCCAGCAGCATTTGCTTTACAGATTAGAGCATTTCGAACATCGTCCTCCTTAATCTATCTTCCATAAGCTTCGACATAAGCTACTTGCTCCAAGTATAGTTCTGTATCTTCCATTTATAGAGTGATAGAAATGAAAGCTTTGCATGCCACATAGTCGAGAGTAGATGGGGTGTGACAAGGTATATTTGGGATGGTCATTAGTTTTTCTCAGGCATTCTGCCTCTTCATCGATTGAATAAGCCTAGATTGCATCTGAGTTGGTACCTCCCACCGTTGCTTTTTTTGGCTAGTAGAGGGTTTAACCTTCCATGAATGAGCTTTGTGGCCAAACTTTTTACAGATAAAGCATTTTATAAGGTTGCGACAGTGCTCCCTTATGTGGTCTTTGTCACTACATTGGAAACACCATCCTTTAGAGAACGACGTAGGGTGGCGAGGAGTGTTTGGATGTCGGTGCTTGACTTTCTGGGGCAACAATGAGACTGATCGATAGAGTTTTATGCCAAGTTGTACTGCTTGAGTATATGATCGATATTTTGAATTTTTCGGAAGAAATGGGATAGGAGAGTTGGGATTGCGTAAATTTTATTGCTGAGCAAGAGGGGGTTGCAGCCTTTGGCGCCATTGCTAGGAATCCTTTGCATGGCACAGTGGGTGTTTGCAGTTTGCGATACCATTTTTATCTCGATCTCATGAAGATATGTCTTCCTTCGAAAAAAGTTGATCATTTTATTCAATCCTCTCGAAGTATAATTAACATCAGGAAAGTGAGAGACAGACGACCAGGCGTTGCTATAGACGGTAACTCCAAGCTCGAGAAAGCGAAAAAATTAGGTGAGGGCATAGTAGCCCCCATTCTAGGTACGCAGCAGAAGGCAAGTGTTTAGTAGTTCATAGATGATACATAATATGATGAGCATATGGGAGAGTTTGTCGAGACGGTGGTGGGCCTAGAAGCCCCATAGCACAAGATGGTTGGCGTCTTGTTACCAGAGGTGGTCACAGTCCCGAGCGTGAAGAGATCTGCGACTGAAGCCTCCATCCCAGCAGAATGGTATTTGTCCCAGTGGCAATGGAGTATCATTGAGAAAAGCCCTGATTATTGCCTAGAACATCTACCGAAGAGGTCTTGAAGTGCTGATGAGAATGAGCTTTCTTCCTATGATAGTGGTTGGGTAAAGTAAGTTTTGAAGAGGATGGAAAGAATGAGTTTGGTTGTTGATGTGGGAGTTGGGAGAAGGTGTGCTGGCTTCTCTCTTTAGAATCACCAGAGCTTCTCACACCTCTCATGATTGCAGTTCGACTATGAAGGCAAGTGCTCTTAGTAGGACTTAAGGAATCTAAAATTAGGGATCTTCAATATTCATCTTAATGATGGCTTGTCATCATCATACTGCTGTTAGGACTTTCTTTCACACCAAAATCTGGTTCAACTTGTTATCTAGACAACTACTCACCATCATCATATGGCTTGAGAAAAGAAAATCCGGTTCAACCTGTTATCTAGACAACCGCTCACCATCATCATATGACTTGAGAAAAGGGATCATAATAATAGTAGGCTCCACATCAGATTTCATCATTACCATCGTAAGTGGATGGCCACTTGATGGATACTCATAAACTCATTTAATGGGCTTCTAAGCCATAGAATAGATAGAAATGAGTGACTCAGAAAAGAATATATCATTTAGTGGGCTGCCAAGAAAGAGAATGTATCTATTTTAGAAACTCATGCGATCATTGATGGATACTTGCTGGATTCATAGAAACTCATTTAGTGGGCTGCTGGGACCAGTGGCTGGATATCTATTTAAGCCTTCCCCATGCAATCATCTATTGAGAATGTATTTTTGTCGTATACTTGCTACCAAAAGATATGAAAAAAGATACCTAGTTTATGCTTTGTTAGATCCAAACATCTGCAATATACTTGCTCAACACATTTTATGGCATGGACAAATTCAAAACCAATTTGGATTCAAGACTCTAAGTATATTCTGACATTTTAGTGCTGGTGCTCTGTGATTTTCACAATGCCCCTTTTATTTGTTGTAACGAATTTTTTTTTACGTGTCTTCATATTTTAACATATAATTTGCTGAAATATTTTGCTCAATATTTTTGCTAGAATATTTTGCTAGATTTCTAAATATTTGTAATTATGCTTAGAAATTATCATTAAAATATATTATTTTTTGTGATAATATTATGATTTAGATGGTTGCTTCCAAAATTGGCATCTATCATTGCAATGTACATCAACCTTCATAAGACTATTGTTTGTTAATTGGTGTATTACATACATATTGTGCTCATTTGTCGATTAGGAGAAGAAACAAGAGAAGAAGGATTGATCTTGGTGAGTATGGTAGATACAAGATTAAAAAATTAGTTTAAGGAAGATTGTATTTGATTCTAAAATGGCATGTGCAAAAAATATACGTATGGATAGAAGAAGTTTTCATGCATCATGTGATATATAACAAACAACTGAGAGATTCTTGAGTACCAAAAATATATGTATTGAGAAGATGGTTGCTATATTTTTACATATATATGCTCACCATGCTAAGAATAGAGTAATTAAAAGATAATTTGTAAGGAGTGGTGAGAAAATTAATAGATAATTTATAGTTATATTGAAATTTATTCTTCTTTGCCATAAAATATTGCTCAAGAAATCAGAGTCCGTACCTGATAACTCAACTAACTACAGATGAAAATGGTTCAAGATAGTTTTTTAATTGATGGATAAATGTTATATTAATTTAATTATTTAAAATATTTTATAATAATAATATAATAATAATATATTTATTTATTGTATAATTATCTAGATGCCTAAAATAGGACATACATTAGATACACTGTCTTTGACATTAACAAGTCGAGATACAGAACAAGCAAAGGTAAATAGCTATGAATATTCTAGGAGTTTGCAATCAAGATATGCAATTCATATATAATTTATCTGGTTGAAAAAGATCAGCTGCAGATGGTAGAGTACTAAGTAGACACTTTATCAAGAAGAAGTGGTTTAAAAATGCCACAAGATAATAGTTTTAGTTATTTCGAACTTATTTTCTAACACATATATTGAACTTATTTTCTAACATGATTTTATTTGTGTTAGATTTTTATTAGTCGTGTGATGCTGGATATACAAATGGAGAAAGATTTTTAACTCTATATAGAGATCAACGATATCATTTGAATGACTGGAGATAAAATCATTAACCAATAATATCATAAGAATACTTTAACTATAGGTATTCATTTATTAGAAATGTCATTGAGAGATGCTTCAGATTTCTTAAATAAGATGGACAATTCTTAGAGAGAAGTCATTCTATCCAGCAAAATGCAAGTAAAATTATTAATGCATTTGCTCTTCTTCATAACTATATTAGAAGAGAGATATCAATTAACCCAATTGAGGATGAAGTGCCTGATATTCTTTTGATAGAAAAAATGACAATAAAGGAAAATAATTGATCATGTTGAGAGTACAAATGCTTGGACTCAATTTAGAGATGACTTAATGCAAGAAATGTGGACCAATCCAGAACTTGAAAAAAAATGCTTAACATTATTGCAAATTTTGCTATATATTTTATATCTTATGTTACTATTTGATATATTTGAGACTTTTTTTTATGTTTTGTATTTTGGATATTATTTCGGATTGTTTGTCTTAATTGTTGGATTTGGGGTTTGATGCATGCATATATGTTTCAAAATTTATTTCTAAATACCACAGTAGAGAATAAGATTAAAATAATTTTAATCTTAATTTTACATATATAAAAATATAAAATCACATGATCTATTTTATTTGTTGAAATTGATATATACTGAAATTTAGATTGTGATCAAATCACATACTTGTTTCGTAATCTCTTTCTTCAAAACTAGATCTGAAAGAGAAGAGGCTCTCTCTTAGCCGCACAAGTGTCTGACCTCTATGAGTATCCACTCGAGATCAATCTGGAATAGTTCTCTTTAATCTAAATTTTGGTTCTCCAAAATTCAGCCTGCTGAATCTGAACGAAGCTTGAATCGCGATCAACACTTGATCTTTCTTCTTGATTTTCTTCTTCTCTTCTTCTCTAGAGTTTTTTCTTACTATGTGCTACTACCAGATGTTAGAAACTAGCAAGAAAGAGGCATCCAAACTCTTTTGGGTATAGAACTCCTTGGGACGTGCATCCCAAGGAAGGGGTGTATAAAACACCCAAGAGGAGAGAAACAGAGAGGAAGAGAGAGTGGGGGGAGAGCCTTTAGGTGTGAGGGGCTGTTGATTTTGATGCTCTAGAGACCTTAAGGGAGGTCCTTTTAAATAGGCATAAAGATTGAATCTTATTCAATCTCATAATACAAGTCCTACTTGCATTAGGATTCTTATTAACTTAAGTTATCCAACTTACATTAGGAAGCCCATTAGGTGCCAACAATTGAAGCTCTTGTACCCATAATTAGATACCCCAAAACACACCCAAGAGATGCCCCATATGAAATAAAGACCATCTAATCAATGGACACGTCCAAATTGATCAAATCAAGGTGGCGCCCTATAATAACTATCAAAAAGATTCATAAAGGACTTACACCCTTAATTTATGTGATCCATAATCTTAGACACCCAATAATTGAAGTCTCATAAATCTTATTCATATAGGTTATTAACAGGTAATTAGTTAAAATTAACTTATCAAATAAGTAATCTCAACGGAAAGAGGAATTGGGTCCAACCATGTGCTAGTAACGTTACCATAAACTCAATGGATTTCTCTAAACCTAATTAACACTTCATAAGCTTAATTACTTATTCCAGGCCTAATCTCTTTATTGTGTGACCTCATAGATTCAATTCTATCTGGTAATGAGACATACCATGATCTCTATCATCGTATCATTGAAATTTTTTCAATGGGTCAGAATAATTTTACTCTAACTCAACAAGAATTGTCGATGCAGAATAACCCTAGTGAGCTCTCATAATCCACTAGTGACACCTAGCAGTATGTAGTGACAACCTAGTAAAACTGAAATAAACTTCTAGGTGTAGTTAACGTGTGATTCAGTCTCTCTATCGTGAGTCCCGACTAGATGGCAGGTCATGGATAAATTATCAAACCTCAATATCGATCATATGATAGATTCAATCAGCTTTAGTCCATATGTGATTCTATAAAACTCTTTCCATCAATCACACTGCTATGGCCATAGACTTAAAGACTCAGCCTCTTAAATCCCATAGAACTACTCCCTTCTACTAGGATCGATAGATCCCATCTTGATGCATACTCCACTCCTATAGTGGACCAACTGTTGCCAACATCCACTACAAGGGCTCCTTGAGACCCATGTTGACGTGTCAGTCAAACTCCAGTAGTCTCACTGCAAGCAGTAGTATCATCTCAAGTCAAAGGACCAGTCATACAACTACAATATCGAGAAAGTTACTAACGAGTGAGCAGATATCCATGTGACTTCTCGTGTTGGTCACGCTTAGTGCTAGTTGTTCTCTAACAACTACCTGCACTCTCGCTCCAGTATCTCTACACTACAGACTCGAGATCCATTTGTCCGAAGAAAATGATTCGTACACTAATCTATCTGGATCACTCACCATCCCCATGATGATCCTATGATCAGGAGCAATTTAAGAATCAACCATCAATGACATATATCTCAAATTCTCAATTCTTTGAGAATATGTGTTATTATTTTGTTAATTTCTTGAATGATTCATGGACACATAGACATGAATGATAATATAACTACCCAATAAGTGCACAATCATGTCCTAAAAATATGAAATGTATCAATTAAGATTGGCTTCTAGGGTATACATCCAATAATCTCCTACTTGCACTAAAGCCAATCTGTCATGTACCAAACCCTATCTTCACAAGATAGGCTATAGTCTTAGGCTAGCCAAGTGACTTACCA
>KE505937.1:240718-253081 GCA_000441515.1 Elaeis oleifera | reverse complement strand
TCACCGAGGTTAGGTGCCCACGGCCACAATGCAATTTTTGTGCCATTGCCGACTCAAAAGAATCACTTCACCTTCCCTCAGCTCTCTTCTTTCCTTAGACCCTATACTAAAGTGCATAATATGCACTAGAGTCTAATAAAAAGAAAAATCGTAAGATCAGATTTGAGCAATTCAACATACCTTCCAAAGGTGTATCAATATTTCTTTAGGTTCTTCAAGTATGTACCTCTAAACTTTTCAAGATCCCTTGGTTACCAACATATTGACCATTTCAGTTAAGGTGCTATAATATTTATTCATATAATAATTTCATAAACTACTCATATGAATTAGGGATTGCAGGATCAAATCTATTAGCAATTTCTTATGCATGATCATGTCAAGCTTTTCAAGCTCTTCAATATCCTTGATCATTGCCAAACAACGATCATGGATAAACTAGCCATCACGCATCTCATGCGCTATGCGACTCTGATCATCTCACAACTATTACAGATGAATCAGCATGTCGTTGGCAGTCTACATGTCCTTATGCACATATTGGAGTTCAACAACCATGGACTCCGATTTATAGCATCTAACCTAATTGTCAATGTCCAACCATTTGTCAAGTATAGCTTGTTGACTATGGATTGGACAAACTGATAATATTGGATTAATCTGATCAAGAACATGGCTTAATTTCTAAAAGCTAAGAACTATTCTTAGATTTCTGAGCTAGAATATGTAACTGATTTCGATTAAGTGGTTGATAACTAAGATTCGAGCTAAAGGGTTGGAAGCTGACAGAATTGACCACAGAGAGTAAAGATTTAATTAGATGATTGTACTTACAAAATTTATTCTAGAGACTTTAAAATAAACAAAGACTCTCATTAATTTTTCGAGTCTCTCACACTCCTCGGGTGGAGAAAATGAAAAACCTAACGTGATAATTGGTTTTAGTGGATGCTACGATCCCATCGATGTATGGCACCTCATCTAACAATTATTGGTGATACGTACAATATTGCAGTGATTTGTTCTCTAAGTCCTATGGTCTTACCTAACAGTTATTGGCACATTTCTTAATTAAGTCTGATCCACCATTCACCAGTGAGTGCAAAGCCGTCATTGGGTCCCTTACCTAATAGTTATTGGGTCCAACTCCATCTTTATCCTGGGGCATCTAATGCTAATAGAATGGTTGTGCCTTTCCGATGCAACCAAACCACTGTAACCAGCCAAAAATGATCAACACCGAAAAGACACCCGCATCTCCACAACATTGGAAGACCAGTAGACTTAATATTTAGTGAGAAGATTTAGATTCAGATCTCTTATAATTAGTCACATACATCTGATGTAATGACTAATATAGTTTAGGTCAACACATCTCATGTCTGACCAATCTGATCGACATGGATGAACTCGAGTCAACAAGTAACCTAATACAAAATATAATCTTTCAAAATGGCTAGATAAGTAAGATGAGTAGGGTCCCCCATTGCTTTATAAGACACCAACAAATTGATCAGGTCTGATAATGGAACCAATTAAAGAACCACCATCTAAGACTTACCTTAGATATCAAATTAGTTGATTAGAATCAATTAGGTTAACCTATAGATCCGGACTCGAACTACTGAGCCAAATTCGATCTTGATTTAATCAATTCACATCACATGTGAATCAATTTGACCAACTATAACTAAATTCAACTTTTGAGCCCTTTTGACCTAATCCCAATCAACTTTTGATTAGATTCGATCAACTGCTCAAAATCGAAAAGGATTCTAATCTGATCTAATCAATAATCCTAGTTATAGTTGTCTCTAAACCTAATTTGTTCAATCCATACTCGAAGCCTATATTTTATACATTAAAATTTAGATCTTAAATTCATAATTTTAGATCTTATAATTTTGAATTTTAATTCTCAATTAAGTGCATTATGTACATAAGTTTAAGTTTAGATCTCGAAATAATTTTTGATCCAAACTATTTATATTGTATCTCATACAATTTTACTGTCTGCAGAATTGAGTCAACTCATCTAGTATACGAATCAATTTGTCACAGTAAGTCGATACAATATTGAGATAAACAGAAATCTGTAGACCTAGCCTGCACAATTGAGTCGCTTCATCAGCAAATGAGCCGATCTACTAGGGTCTCGAGTTGACTCCAACAAATATAAGTCAACTCACCAAGCACTTGAGTCAACCCAATCGAGAATTGAGTCGACTCCACAGGCCTGCCAGTCACAGTTTCAATATTTTCGTGCAAATAGAACCTAAGATTTTGGATCTAGAATTTTGCAGAAATTAAGTTTTAGATCATGTGTCAAAATAATATATCATATATAATATTTAGTAATCTAAAATATATAAAAATGTATGTATAATCTAATTTAAATCTAAAATATATATCACATACAATCTTTCATTCACTATTCATCTTCATAAGAAATATCACAATCGACACCCCTATACGTCATAAGAGAAACTCATCGAATGGGCAAGAGAGGGACTTTAATCCCTTCATCTTCTTATGACCAGACGGCCATGGTGATTATCCCAATTCAATTACTAAGCTACTAAAAGATTAATCTAACATATCACATATGTAATCAATTAAAAATCAGATTTAATTATCTTTCACATATCAGACATATGAATAATAATTTTGAATCTATGCATGTATGAAATAATTTCAGTAATCATTCTAGATCTAAATTAAATCTTAATTAATATATTTAGATCTAAAACTAATTTCAGATCTGAATAACTCATGATTTATTTTAGATCTAAAATAATTTTAGATCTGAAATAATTCTATAATCACATTACAACATACAAAAAATTTAGATCTAATATTAATTAATGTTCTAAATCATTCTAGGATAACCATTCAGCATAACAGGATTATACTAGGGCAACCTTATTTCAGAATGATGTCGATCATCTAACTAACCTTCAGATCTGATTTTTATAAATCAGATTTCAGATCTGAGGAATTTTCATGTTCGTATCAGAATCTGACTCTGATACCACTATTAGAAAGTAGGATGATTTCGTACATGTAGTTTAAAACTTTCATAAATATTTTATACAGCGAAAGTAAATTAAATTAAATTTTTTAATTTAATACACATACCAGATCAGATCTAAAAAAATATACTTAAGATCTTGATATGAACATGTGATCTTGATTTGAAATCTAAAAAAGAAAAATAATCATTCATAAAATAAAATTGAAGATCTGATCTCCATACTTTCGGATCCTGCAGATGTCTGGGGTTTCGATCATAGCTGCACATACGTCCAACCTCTATCGGTATCTACATGAAGATACCTGATCGGAGCACTAAGATTATCAGTGTGCTAGCACTTTGCAAATCTCATTCTTCAGCCTTGGATCTGAATCTCTTCTTCTAGATCTCGAAGAAGATGATCATTGCGTGAACTCCTTCATTCAAATCTGATAGGATCTGAACCAGACCATCAAGAAGAGAAAGAAGACTCTTCTTCTCCTCTTTCTCTCTCTCTATTTTTCTCTCTTAGATCTGATCTCATCAGATCTTGGGCGTGGAGGTGAAGGGAAGAAAGAAGGTGGCATTAAGGACTACTTTTTTCTATTACACTCACACTCTCTCCCTCATGTTTTATTTTGTCACACAAAACAATTATTCCATGCCTAACCACTTCCTAACATCCTAATAGATCTAATCTCATTTGATCTTAGGCATTCATATCAAAAAGAAATGATAAGATGCGTTGAGATAGGAGAAGAAGGAAGTTATCACACGCACAAACCTCGTGCACGCCCACTTTTTCTTACTTGATTTTTGTCACACAAAAAATATGAGGTGTGTCCCCTTTTTCAAATAAGAAAAAGATCTAATTCTCTTCTTTTTAAATCAAATTCAAATAGGAAGGATGAATCAAAAGGAGAGAGAGTCCCAAATAAGGTGGGGCGCCAACTATTGGCTCCCCTTTATTTTTCACGCATGCAAAGAAGGAGCATGCATCCCCATGCACGTCCTCTCTTCTTTCTACATGAGATTAGGAGAGAGAATCTCAAAAAATCTAGACTCTCTGAGTCATAGTCAATTGGGTTTAAATTGGATCTCAATCGGATTCAAATTGAATCTGAATCGAGTCGAATTCGAAAGGCTGTCAAATCTAATCCTTATCAAGCTTGAAATCCAAATCTAATTTGGATAATTAACCCAATTAGTATTAAATTAAATCAAATCTAATTTAATTTAATTTAATTTAAATTAATTAAAACTTGATCCATAATTAATTAGCCCTAAAAAATTATAATATTTACAATTAAGTCTCTACGCTAACAATTAACAGCTGCCAAAACTGTAACACTTACAAATTAGTAGTTTTTAAAATTCAAACTATCAATCTGATTCATAATTCAAATATGATCCAATCAATTGATCAGGTCATACTCCTTTTGGTGTGTAACCCCTCAGGTTCTATTCTATCTACTAGTGAGACATACCGTGATCTCCATCACAGTATCATCGAAACTCCTTTTGAAGGGCTGGAATGATTCCGACTTATCTCAACAAGGACCGTTGATCCAAAAATGATCTTAGTGAGCTCTCACGATCCACCAATGATGTCTAGCAGCATGTAGTGGCAACCTAATAGAATAGAAAGATGAAGTCCTTAGGTGCAGTTATCGTGTGATACGATCTCTCTATCGTGAGTCCTGACTAGATGGAGATCATGGAGAACTCATCAATCCCATCATTAGTTATATTTCATATTGGCTTAACTCGAGTTCATCTGTGAATCCTGTGAAAACTCTTTTTCAGTATTCACTCTTGCTCTGATCAGACACTTTCTGAACTCAGTCTTACGAATCACATAGGACTACTTCTTTTCAGTCAAGGCTGATAGATTTCATCTAGGTGCATCCTACTTTAAACAACGAACCTGAGCCTACAATAGCTAACATACACAGCAAGAATCTAAATGGCTAGAGATCAAGAGAACATACAGTCAAACTAAGTAGCCTTGCTACGAATAGCCAACATACCACAGATTAAAGGATCAGTCACACCACTGCAGCATCGAGAAATTACTGACGAGTGAGTAGATATCCAAGTAGTTTCTCATGTTAGTCACACTCAATGCAAGTTGTTCTCTAACAACCACCTGTACTCTCACCCTAGTGTCTCCACACCACAGACTAGAGACTCATCTACCCCATAAGGGAGGTGATCCGTGCACCGATTTTGAATGGATTGATCACTATCCTCTGTGATGATTCTTCGATCGGAAGTATTTAGAAATTAATCACTAATGATGTATGTCTCAAATTCTCAATACCTTAAAAATATATAAAATCATCTTTGTTAATTTTTAAGACAAATCATAGACACATATGACATGATTGGTTATAAAGACTGCCCATCAAGTACAAAGTATCCCTTAGATAAAGATATGTGTTGCCAAGATTAGCTTCTAGAGCACACATCTAACAGGATCAAGGTCCATCCGAAACTTCTATACATAGGAGTGCTTTTCCTGTTTTGTTCTTTTCTTACTATTTCCCTCATCTTGTTCCTCCTTGCGACAATAGTGCTCTTCCATTAAAGTTCAAAGCTCGCTTAGCAACTTTCAGCCATCTTTTTGAAGGTCTTCTCTCGACCATATAGATTAGTTTCTTAGAGCCTTCCCCTAGTCACCTTCTAATCTATCCTCGCTTTCTTTGTATCCGCACGTTCCTTTTCTTCATCTCCACATCTCTTCCTTTATTCTTGGGGTTTAGTCTTTATCCATTAGCCTTAGAATGGGTGGACTGGGAAAAGAAGTGGTGGTGCGAGAGCCTTTTAACTCTCCCTCAGGAGGTGAACCTAGGGATTTTGGCATCGAGCATGGGAATGAGAACTTTGTACCCAAAAAATATTGCTCAACGCTAAACTTAGATGACCTTAGCATGCTTAAGGCCCATTTTGGCATCCCTCTTGAGTCTGATTTAAAACTCCTAGGCCCAATTGGTAGGATCCATAATCCCCCTTTGGATCAGCTCACTATGTATGAGCAGTCATTTTGGACTGGCCTTAGACTACACCTACCTCCTATTGTAGCTGAACTTTTTCTGTCCTTCAATATGGCTCTGGGTTCAATGGTCCCGAACTTATGGTGCTTTATAATCGATGTTTTGGCCACTCGCTTTCTAATAGAGATTGAGCCATCCATCGACCTATTCCGATCCTTCTTCACCTTCAAGAGGCACCCATACAATGATTGGTGGTACGTTTCTACCTAAAAGGGGTTCATGCCTTGATCTGAGGCATCCCTTCATTGGTCCATGGCTGGAAGGGCATTTGATTTACATGTCCAACTCGACCATAAGGGATTGAGGTTTTGCCAACTGGGGCCAACATAAGGAGTCTGACCTCCAAGCTCTTGAGTTGGAGGATGCAAATTAATGGATAGCACTTCAAAGCACTACACGGGCACAACATTCCACCATGCAAGCACAACATTCCACTGCTATCGGTGTTGTTATCAAAGTAGACTCTCTTTAATATAGGCCTTAGCTCAGCTGACCCCATAGATAAGAATTAGATAGGCCGATCTATCCTTCTTCTTTTCCTTCTTTTTTTCAACTTACTTTATTTTGACACAAAAATGAGGCCTGAAGAAATGGAGGTGATGAAGAAGCTGAGCCTGAAGAAGAGGAAGGCTTCAGGCTCACCTTCCCGCATGACCGCACTGAAGAAGCCACGTCAACCCTCAACTGCTGAGGCAAAAGATGTTGGATTTATGCCCTAGAAGCCAATTATTAACTGACGCATTATATAATTCTAGAGCTTAAACTTGTACTTATAACCTCTTCATTATCAATAAAGGGCTTTATCATTCCAATTATGTTTATGTGTCCATGATTTATCCTAAAAATTAACAAAGATGATTTTGTATATTCTTAAAGTATTAAAAATTTAAGACAAATATTAATTAGTGATTAATTTCTAAATGCTCTCAATCAATGGATCGTCATGGAGGACAGTGATCAATCCATTCGAGATCGATGCACAGTTCACCTCCCTTGTGGGTAGATGAGTCTCAGGTCTATAGTGTAGAGATATTGGGATGAAGGTGTAGGTAGTTGTTAGAGAATAGCTTACACTGAGTATGACCAACACGAGAACCACATGGATATCTACTCACTCGTCAGTGGTCTTCTCAATGCTGCAGTGGTATGAGTGGTCCTTTGACCTGCGATGTCATTGGCTATTTGTAATGAGACTACTAGGTTTGACTGCATGTTTCTTTGATCCCTAACCATTCGGATCCTTGCTATGTATGTTGGCTTTACTAGATTTTGGTTCGCTGTTTGCAGTAGGATGTACCTAGATGAAATCTATCGACCTTGATAGAAAAGGAGAAGTCCTATGCGATTCGCGAGATTGAGTTCAGAAAGTCTTTAACCAAAGTAAGTATGAATACTGAAAAAGAGTTTTCACAGAATTCATAAATGAACTCGAGTCGAGCCAATCTAGCATATGATTGGCAATGGGGTCTGACGAGTTCTTCATGACCTCCATCAAGTCGAAACTCATGATAGAATGACTAAATCATACGATAACTGTACCTAAAGGTTCGTACTTTCATTCTACTGAATTGCCACTACATATTGCTAGATGTCATTGATAGATTATGGGACTCATCGGGCATCATCTTAATGATCGATGACCTTCGAAGGATAGAATTGAAAATATTTCAATCCATCAAAAGAGTTTCAATGATATTATGATAGAGATCATAATATATCTCCCTACCAGATAGAATGGAACCTATGGGGTCACACATTAAGAGATTTAATTTCGAATTTATCAATTGAACTTATGAAGTTCTAATTAGATTAGGATTTATTGAAACTGTATTAGGTTTATAAGAACTATGCTAGCACATGGTTAAACTTAATTCTTCTCATGACTTCAATTTGATCAAGTCCATAGTCTTGAACCTAACCTAAATCTATTTGAATTTAATTGAGCTCTTAATTGTGAGCCCAAGAGAATTTGATTAAGTCAATTAGTTGGCTAAATTATCTTCTCATTATCTCTACATTATCTCCTAATTATCTCTAAGTGTGTGTGTGGAATAGAAAGAAGAATGGGTGGTGCCTTCATTTTTGGTAGGACCAGGGGTGCCAATCCCCAAGATTTTGCAAGAGGGGCCTACCCCTCTTATGGCTTAGCATGGAGGAGAGAGAGAGAGAGAGGGTCCACTCCTCCTTCTTGATCAAAACCCTAATGTGGGGCACCAAGAGCCCCCTCTCTTGATCAAAACCCTAATGTGGGGCACCAACTCTTGGTGCCCCAACTACCTGCCCCATATGAGATGGGGTGCCTCTTGTACTTGCCTAAAGGAGCTGATAATATGCCAATTATATCTGATTTATTGTAAAAAATCAGATTAAAAGGTAGAATATTCTTATGAGATAAGAATATACTTTTTAAGATAATTGGATTCCTCTTTTGAGTCAAGGTAGAGCTTATATAAAGAGATGGTCTCTAGGATTTCTAAGAAGTAGTTTTTGATGAAACAAAGAGTCTCCCTCTCCCTTCTCTATGCCTCCTCTCCTTCCTCTTCACCTTCACACACCCAAAGGGTTGAGCGTCCCATCTTCCACACACCAACAGTAGAGGTTCTGTCCATCTTCAGTGAAAAAAGTAGAGAAAAAGTTACAGATCAAGGAGTTAATCCCACGTCTAGATCAAAGAGTTGATCAAGATTCTCAAGGTTGAAATTCTACTTGGAGAAGAAGAATCTACTACGAGAAGATCAGTTCAAGATTGATCCTGATGGATATCTGTAGAAGTCGGACACGTGTGCGGCTCGAGCATCTACGAATCTATGATCATCGATAGCGGTGAATATCTACCTGGGCTAAAGTATTGAGATTCGATCTCATACTTATTTTAAATTTTAGATTATATGTATATTTTCTTCTGAACTTGGGTAGAATTAGATATGATCTTATGCATATGGGGTTAAAGGGTTTAACCCATTTATTTTCACTGCATTCAAAAAGAGTTTTGAAATATACTCATGCTGCCAACCCGATTTTCTAACAAAAGAGCTCACCAAAAAGGGCCCAACTTCAATGGTCGAGGTGGTCTAGGCAGTCCCAGTGCAAGCTTGGGTGCCGACAACTTGTCCACCACCTTCAATTTTATAGCTTGCCCTAAACTTTGGCCCCATCCTCCATAGCTGGGAGGGTCAATGAGGAGCCAGCTCCACCATCTAGCCAAGGGGTGAAGACCTCCCTGATATAGCCATCGAGCTCTGCCCTGCATGACCATAGGGTGGCTTGCGAACTACTGAAGAGCATCCTCCTTCCAATGGATACCGATCAATTAGAAGGATAGGGCAAAGGCGCCCAATAGAGGGATGCCATTGATTCTTTTATCTGGGTGAGTTTTCTTTTCCTCCTCTTTTCTTCATATCTTCGATAGTTGACTGAGTCAGTTCTGTAGCTCGATCACTATATCATCATATTTACTAGCTCGATCAAGGTGGTGAGAGTGGAGACCTCCAAAGCCCACAAGAAGGCTGAGGCACTCTGATCAAAGGTCGGCGAGGCAGAAGTCGAGGTGAAGCACTGAGAAAGCCAAGGCCATGCAGGCATTAGTCAAGGCAGTGAAAGTGGCATCTAAGATAGTGTTGATTAAAGCTGAAGCTACACTGAAGAAGGCAGAGACGACAATGAAGAAGGCTAAGGCAGAACTTCAAGAAGAGAGGAAGAACCATCAGGCAGTCGAGGAGAAGATTGCTGATATCAATTAGCTGGTGGTTGAGATGTTCCAATCTTCTTTGGAGTACTCTCAAGAGAAGATCGATTTCTATTGCCTAGGTATGGCTATCCAAAAGTGGGGTGAATTTGGTATTTAAAATTTTAACCAAATAAAAATACTCCAAACAGATATGTGCTTCTTACTTGAATGATTGTGTGATAGAAATAATATGTAACAAAGGAAGTAAAAACTAATCTAAGCAAGTATTGAAAGAATGCAAATCAAATACAAGAAAGTACAACACAAAGACATAAAATTTGTAGTGGTTTGGAGCAACCCGCTCCTACATCCACTCCTCAAGCTTTTCTTAAAAATTTCACTATAATCTCCTGACTACAGTGTATTTGTTCTCTCGATCTCACAACAAACCTAGTTGATTTTCTTGAGCTCACCGACCACAATCCTACACCGATAATTTTTTGGACTCACTATCAACCCTACACTAATAGTTTTTTGGATTCACTATCAACCTAGTTGATTTAACTTTAGCTCACCAACCATAACCATACAATGATTATTTTTTAGACTAACAATCAACCCCAAGTTTTTTTTCCCCAAAAAAACTTGCAAAGAACAAAATACAATTCAACACAAAATAAACTAAAAGAAACTCTTTTTGAGTGTGATGAAGAGGTCAAAAGATTACTCTTTGATGCTTGACTTTCTCTTCCTTTAAAGCTGAGAGAATATTGAAGATGGTGTTGAAGATAGCTCTTGAATATCCTCTGAAATCTGTGCTTGAATCTCTCTCTTTTCTCTCTTTTTTTTGGATATTTAATGAAACTCTCAAAGTTGAATGATTTCTTCTTTCAATCTACTTCTCTTCTTCTTTCTTTGATTCTCCACCTTTAAATAGGCTTGACAGAGGTTAGAAAAGATGTTCTAGGCATTGAAAGGGCAGAAGTAGCCGTTATAAGATAATGGGGATAAAAGCTACAAATATAAACTAGCCGTTACAGGTCTCAAGGTCGACTCAGTTTTCTCTAAGTCGGCTCAGTTTTTCACTGAGTCGGCTCAGTCCTGAACTAGGTCGGCTCAGTCACAGTGCTCTGAAATATTACTTTCTATCTTTTGATGTGTTCTCGACTAGGTCGGCTCATATTTTCACTGGATCGACTCAGCTGGTGTGCCAAGTGTGCCAAATACTATTTTTAGTTTTGTTCATCAAATTAATTTTTAGATTAAACTTACCTTCTAAAAATGATTTAATGCTCATTAAAACTCTTTAAATTTGAATTATATATAACTTATACTTAAAACTCTTTGTCATCATCAAAATCAATCTTTGAATCAATAATCTCCTCTTGTTTGATGATAACAAAATTTTTGAGTATATGCAAAGTAATATATAGTGGGTTTTTAAAAAAAATTGCATATTTATAAAGTATGAAATCACTAAACAATATAATAAACTTCATTCAAATTTAAGCTCAAGCATATACTCACCATCTCTCCTCCTTTTTGATATCATCAAAAGAATAACTTAAATGAAATAATCACTAAGATCAACAAAAAAAAAATTTCTTTAACAATCCAAAAAATTAAACTCCTCCTTAACATCATAATCAATTGAGTTTAATTTTTACTCAAAATCTACTCCCCCTTACTATATGTCAAATTTCTTAGTTTTATTCCTTGCTTACTCTTGATACAATTAAATTAATCCTTATTCTTATTGAATTTTGTATCTCATATTCAAATTGATATCACATTTTGAAAATATCACATTATCATATGATTTCAATATAACTTGATTTGATTTCTCCATTTACCAAATTTCACCCCCTTTCTTTTGCAAACAAAGTCATTTAAAAACATAATTTCAATAATTAAACATCTTATGTGAGGATTGACAAATTTTATAAATTTTGTAATTAAAAAGATCCTCATACAATCAAGCTTATTTTAGATTTCTCAAAAGATTAACAATCAAAAAGGCATGATATAAAATATTAAGAAAGTATGCAAATAAGTAATATATTCAAAACATTTAACTTACATAATAAGATCATTACACATATTGATAAATCATCGAAATCAATCAATAATTAATGATAGTATGATGTAAAGAAGGTTTAGCTTTACCAAACATCATTATCCATTTTCTCAAATCCAAGCCATCCATCCATAAGAATTAGCTCTTTTTACTTAACTGAATGTTTGGTCAATCTGCAAAGATCATTTTCTAACTTTTGGTACTCAAGTCATCCTGGGTCTATGAAGATTAGAGAACATGGTTTCTTTTAGAATCCAAATTTGTTTAACTAATGTATGATCAATTTTTTTAAAATTACATTCAAAAATTGTGTGGCCAATTTGGTTACATTTAAAGCATTTAATGAAATGATTTTCAAATAAAGCTTTTAAAAATATATTTTTGATAATTTTCTATTTTTTTAAAGAGTTTAAATTAATTTCAGCTTTGTGAAAAATAGATTTTTAACTTTTCATTATTGACTAAAAACTAAATATAAATTTTCAGTAATGGGCTTCAATATTTCAATCTCTTTTCTTAGTTTAGTATTTTCTTTCAAAAAAAAATTTTT
>KE505937.1:176618-201802 GCA_000441515.1 Elaeis oleifera | reverse complement strand
TTTGTTTATTTCTTTTTCTTCCTGCTGCATCGCGTGGTACTGAAAAGATCTTAGAAGGTGGTGTCCAGGCTAGACATCCACCCAACAAGAACTTATCAGATAGTTAACTAATTGCCATTTGAAGTTTCTGATTAGCCTTCTTACTATTGAATTTGAAGAAATTTCTTCTAAAAGCTTTTTTTTTTCTGGAATGGTTGCAGATGATCTATATAAGATTAGGCTTAATTTCGTTAAGTCTACTTATAGTTTAAAAGTAACACTTAATCCACTTGAAGTTAGATCCATCAGAGTCCCTCACTCTCTATTACCCACCTGTGTAGTGAAATAACATCAAGGGTTTATTTTTTGTGTGATTCTATATGATTTTGAATCCTTATTCTTCCCCAAACCACAAAATCAAAATCATATTTCTCCAAATCGAAGATTTTTCCATCAAATTGAAGCCTCCATTCACCAAATCGAAGTGAAAAATCAAGCAGAAAATCGAAAAAGAGATATGCTGCAACTTTTTGTTTTTCATTTTGGATTTCATAAGATGAATCTCTTTGTTTCTAAGAATTATTGTATGGGGATTAAGATGTTTGTTTTCCGAGATGACACTTGTGGATTTTGTGTTGAAACTTCATAGTTTTGGAATGTAATGTTGAAACTAATTATATGTGATTATATATGGAATGCAGTGTTGTATAGATTTTTGCTTTGTTTTTGGAAAGTGATGTTGAACTTAGTTGTATAGAATATAATTACAAATTGCAATGAGATGAAATCAATTTGGTCTAATAAATTAAATGTTGTGTTTTGTAGAGTTCATTATATTCTCTGAAACCGAATGAATTTAACGATACTATTTAAACTATTTCAAGAAGAGGTTATTGTATTTTTGCTATTGGTGTATAACTACTTGATACCTCATAGCGATCTTAACATTATACCAAAGTTATGGTTCAAGCACATACCAATGTTATGATGTATAAAACTTATTAAACATAAGCATGAAACTTACGTAAGAAACTTATGCATTACACTTAACTTTGTACCACTTGAATAAGTACATCATTGCGGATTAGAATGTTATTACAGAACGTCATTATACAATGTTCTTTCCATGCGTATGTTACCCATCTATATATACCCATCTATAAATTTCCATCTATAGATTGAAATTTAGCTCATCTACCATTACTTCCATTAGGGATGTCATTCGATGAAAAAGAGTATGAGCTAGAAGATCTTTCTTATTCTACTAAGCCATAGGAATTTAATTCAGCTCGAAATCTGACCTTGACTAAATGGTAAAAGGGTCGAATGATCAAATTCAGCATTACGAATGGAAAATAAATTTGTAGGTGGCATCTCCGAGGATTGCACTAATGGAGTGAGGAATGCCATTTAGGTTTCATAGAAGACTACAACTTCAAAGATAGATAGATCTTTAGCACACTACATAGATAGGCAATGCTAGAAACAATCTTCTTGAAAATTTCAATATCCCAAGTATGAGGTAGCACACCATATAGATCAAGAATCACACAAAGATGCAGATGTTGAGGAGCAGTTCCATCTTGCAGGACCGAGGTCAAATAGAGAAAATGAAGAAGTCATGAAGATAGATTCGTGATGCAAAAGTGACCAAGTAGGTATTATAGCCTAGCTTAATTGAATCCTAATCAAAACTTAGATTAAGGTGCTTGAGAGCTTGCACTACCTTAGATGTATTCAGAAGGTAGCCCCTCTCTCTTATTGGATGTATGTGAACCAAACCAACAACATGGAGCTCTCAATAGCACTGTAAATAAATAACTTTAGTTGTCAAGAAAATGTTGAAGTTTTTCGGCCTTCAACAAAGAACTCTCTCATATTCTCCATATTTTGGCCTACCCTACAGTGCTAGGAAAAACCTATAATTCTAGAGGATTTATATTTCTCTATATCTATTTGTTGGAAATAGATGAGGATTTTCTGCATCCCATTGCATTCCTAGAAAAGACCGTAGTGCTTCATTGCATCCCTAGGGATGACCCTCCCAAAAGGATTAGTTTGGAAAATTGCTTCTATGCATCTTTAGGGATAATTTTCCCATAATGGTTGAGAAGACCCATAGTTCAGAAAAATTATTACATCTCTTGGATTATTATGAGAAGTAAATTTTTTGGAAACACCATTAGACATGCTCGATAATAGAATTTCATTAAAACCATTAAGAGAAGTAGTTTCAATTATTAATCAACTAAAATTAGTTTCATTAATCTAGAATGCTTGAGTACATACTCAATAGCACCATTAAATATCAAGTATAAACAATAGTCAAGGAAAATTATAACATCAAAATCAAATAATTTATAAGGCAAGCACTGTTGTTCTTCATTGGCCCTAATCCCTTCAAATAGCAGAGTGCCACTAATAAGAATAAACATCTACGATACAAGCAATGCATAGTTGTAGAACTTCTCCCTCTCTTG
This sequence comes from Elaeis oleifera, assembly GCA_000441515.1. Taxonomy (NCBI): domain Eukaryota; kingdom Viridiplantae; phylum Streptophyta; class Magnoliopsida; order Arecales; family Arecaceae; genus Elaeis; species Elaeis oleifera. The sequence continues at coordinate 199,343 of KE505937.1, read as the reverse complement.
AGTTATTGCTTCCCTTCCATAGCTACCTTTCCTTAGTATAAGCAATTTCTTCCTTCTCTTTACAAATCTTCTTCTTATTGAAGCCATATAATTTATCTAAAATTTTAGCAGCAAATTCAATCTTATGTTTGCAAGTGTGTAGGAGGTCAATCCACTTAAATTATACTTGTGTTGCTCATCAATCTACAAAGCAATATTCCAAATACTCAAACTAGCTCCCACATCCAACTAGAAAAATGAAAATCTAAAAACATTCAAGAGTTCACTATGTATTTGGAGTAATCTCGGAACCATCTTCTAAAATTTTCCCTGGTCTATGATGTTCTAGCAATTGTCTTGCCCCACAATCATAAAAATTCTGTCTAATATTGCTGTTGCTTGATAAGATAAGGCTGACAACATATTTTAAAGCACCTATGTCACTTTATTTAGAAGGTTTTTTCAAGAAATTTAATAAGTTTCAATAGAAAACAGGAATTACATGATGTAGCTTACTCGATTGCTTCATTCTTGCTCTTCTCCTTTATATTGGTAAAAGGAGGCTTGAATTTGAAAGAAAAGTCTTGGATTTAGAGAAACAAGCTTTGGGTTGGAGATTTAGGGAGGAAAGGAACTTCAAAATGTATGAAAATTAGTCGGACATAAAAAGACAATGGTTTTTGATACTTAATTCATGCCCTGTTATATAATAATGGGTAATAGTGCATTACAGAGTCTAATGGATTTGACCTTAGATGTGTTAAATGCTATCTTTTTTTCTCTTTTTACTCAAATAGCTTAGGTTAGATGTTTTAGAACTCTAGTTTTTGAGTGTTGTTCTAGTTCCATAAAACCCCCATAAGTTTTCTTTGATATAAGGGGCTTGGAATAGGGCTGAAACCAGATCGGATACAGATCTAATACCAATATATCTCTATCCATATTGTTTTGTCTAATAAATACAAATATGGATACTGATGTTATTTGAATGTAAAAATTTATATCCATATTTGTTTTTAAAGTGATATGGATACAATTCAGATACTAAAAGTATAGATATAATTATGGATATAAGTTGGATAATTAAACTTTATGAGTATAGAATCAAACATATTACTAAATAGATGATAAATTAAGTTAATAATATATTTATATAGTTGTATATTTCTCTTAAAAATTAATAAATGCTATATAAAATTATATAAAGTTAGAGATAGATTTAGATATTCGGATATGGGTTGGACAGTTGTTCATCCATATCTATTTTTTTATGAATATAGATGCGGATATAGATATTAATCGAATCTTAAAATTTTTAGACATATCCGGATTGATTCGGATATGAAAATGAATTCATACGGATACTATCTATAACCACTTTCACCCCAAGCTTGGAACCTACAAATACCCTCCATTTATTCTAATCGATCATTAGAGCATTAATAAAATTTTACTTAAGATTCTTCTCAAATTCTTAAGTGGGGAGAGGCTATTTGAGATCCAATGATATAAAGCTGCGATTTGAGAGAAAGCCTTGGTGGGATGCTAGAGTACTTTTATCATGGTCTTGTAAAGATTAGAGGTGGCACATTGGCAGTCTAGTAGGAAGATAAGGTGGGAGTCTTTCTAGTTTTCTTAGCTTAGGTCTATTTTCAATCCATTACCCTTATTTGCCTACTTTAGTTCTAGTTATTAGTACAAATTTTTTCTAGCTTATTTTCTACTTCTAGTTCTAGTTGATGTTGTACAACTTCAATTTTGCATGATATAAGGAATCTTATAACGTTCTTACCTACATCGGATTTGGCATTAGAGCTTGCTCTTTTCTTTTCTTTTCTTTTCAATTTAAGATTTAAAAAAATAAAAATGCAAGAAAATGCAAAAATTTTTCTTCAACTCTATTAATTTAAAATCAGAGCTGCTTAGGTTTGGAGTTTTTGTTTTTATTATTACTACTTTTTATTTAGATCTTTGATTGTTCTATGATGCATGCAGTCCTAGAATGGGAATTTGAAATATTTTTCAAGCTTCTATTTTGCTTTGAACTCTTATTTTGATTTTGAATGTTAGCTACTTTCAAAGTCCTTCTTGCTCTCAAATTGTTTTAAAATTCTAAATTTGAGTTTTCAAGTAGAATAAAGTGCACTCTGTGGAGTTGGGCTCTAGATCTTAATTGTCGATTAAGTTCACTAGTTGACTTAGGTCTTGATCGGTTGATTGAGTTCCATCTTCTAATAGAGATTTATTTTGTCGGGATTAATTAGTACTAGATACTACTAAATTAGCTTTATAAGAAATTCTTTCAGTCGAAAGAGAGTTATCAAATAGTTTGTCCTTTGATTTTTACTTCTTTAGAGTGTGAGGATAATTAGCACTCTTAGGGGCATTTGGTGACCCAATTGGGATCACCACGATAATCTAAGATTATCGATGATCCAAATTCTGGGATGATTTGATCCCTAGTGATCTAAGGTCACTATATTTGGTTGGTCATAGTGCAGTGATTAAAGATCTCCGAATATGTATAAGTAACTTATTGGGTACGCTACGAGAATCTAAGATCATCAACTATATAATACTAAAAATATCTCTGACATATCTCAGATGAAAAGAAAAAATGATAGAAGAGAGATGAAAGAAGAGGAAAGCCTCAGATTATTATAATTGGGTTGAGAAAACAGAATCATCGCTTCGAGTCACCCTCTCAACAAAGCTTTAGGAATTGAGATGGAAGATTGAGACAGAAATTTTAAAAAATATCTAATAGATTTTTCTCTTTCTAATTACCATAATGAGAAAAAGAAGGATTTTTTTTTTTCATGATAATTCCCCAACTACCCAACCCAGCATGTATAAAGAATATCGCGTACGCGCATGAAAAAATATCACAGTAAAAAAAGATAGATTTCTCTTCCAGAAAGTCTCTTGACTATAAGGATATTTTGATTAATGTATTTTAATATAAGATCATAATGATGAAGTGATGTTAGATATCCATCCTCAAGAGAAGATTTTGAGGGTGATTTGAAATCACTATCATGTAGGATCACCATGATGCAACCAAACATGATGATCTTATCATCTCCATCCACATCATCCTTGATCTTAGGTGGATCACTCCATACTAAATACCCTCTTATATCCTATCCAGAGTATTATAGGCTATGATCCTAACGTGTTTAACCTAGTATTGTGCATCCTCATTCCTCGATTAGTTTGAAGCATCCCACCCCATACATGCAATCTCAGTTATAACCTTGCTAATACAACATAACCTAATCGAAAGTAAAGATAGTATGATCTGACCAGGAACTAAGTTACCACCAAAACTCTTTTCTGGTAGCCCCAAGTCTTGATAGATTTGGACTACTAATCTTAACATGTAGGTCATGTTGGTGCATACATCGACCTTATACTAAATTGAACCATGAATAACCAGACAAACAATACCAACCCTAAAAATGAGTTCTCATAAATTGCTTGGAGCGAGTCAGAAAGTAGCAAATGGATTTGACTAGGACTCTAAGCCAAAACTCATCCAAGAGTTATAGAAAATCAAAACCTATAGGAAAAATCATAAAACTATAAACTAGTTCCAACATGATGATGCAACCCCCAATAAAGGGAGGCATCCCTCAAGCCCTTGTGACCCCACAGTGGGTCGATCAGACCTGCCTTGCCTGAGATCCTAAAGGCCTCCATAAGAGAGTAGGACTTGAAGTGGTGGAGTTTCATGATCAACTAAATCTCGATTCCTTCCTAGACTGGCTCTCAATAATTGAAGACTACTTATTCAAGGTATAAAATAACTAGGCCTAAGAATATTAGGTTTGTCAGAAATAAGCTTAAAAATCATACAAGAAGAAAACATATGAAACATAGTGACAATGGTTCTAAACCTCCTCCAATAAATGGGAGATGATGAAAGAAGATTTTAAGAAGTATCTTTCTAACTTAGTATATCTATGAAAAGCTTCTCCAACTCAAAAAAGGAATGCTCGCTCTGATTTAATAAATCGAGTGGTTCAATAAGCTTACCGCTATATGTGAGCTATCAAATGATGATGCACATCAACTTGCTCAATATTGGTATAGTTTTATCTGGACATCAAAGCTAATTTGGCTCTCCATCAACTCGGTGATCTACATGAATTGCCTTCTAGCAAGCAATCCACTGGGAGAAGGTGGTTGCATTCCCATCTAGAAGGCTAGCCACTCAAATCGAGGGGTCCATGAGTTGGCATGAAAAGGCCTCTCGCTATATAACCAAGTCAATCTAACCTACTCAAATGATCTATGAAGGTATCTTATAACCGATGGTGGTAGTATCATAAATCTAGCTTCCATTAAGTATGTAGAGAAGCTACGTCTAAGGATTGAAAGGTATCCTGAGAAGCACTCTAGCTTGATTTAGATGCAACACCACCAGTAACAAAATCAACAACATTAGGATCGAAAAGACAATAGTAATATACAAACACAATAATTCTTTACTAGAGTGCTTAATTTCTTTGAATTTGTGTTGAACAACTCTTTCTCTCCCCTCTCCTTCAAGCTGAAGTTTAGTGAGATCCTACACTTCGGTGACAATAGGAGAAATTTCCCTCCAAATACAAGCCATTTCTCTAACGAATAGATGTTTGCCTTTATTGTTAATGATAAGAAATACAAGCAATTAGCAGGAGCCACTTTGTGAGGGAGCACTAATGTGGGGATGCAATCATTCCTCCCTCACCCTACCCTCCTTCACCAAAAAGATGAAGTCCAATGGTGGGATCCTCGATGAGGTTGACTCAAACCATTCGGATCTTAAGACCGTAATATGAGAGGTGCAGAATAGCTCAGTGGTCGAGCTAGAGAAGAGACCCAGAAAGTAGGATCGCAAGCCATAAAATGGCAAGGAAGACTCTTTTGCATTTTAGGAAAGATGAGAGTGGAAAATTAGAATGGAACTATGTATTTTAGGAGAGGTGAAGTGTTTTGTAAAACCCTTTCAGAGGCTAAGGTGTTTCATCATTTGGAATGGTGCAGTAATAATGTTAGGTCACATATAGGGTGCAGTATCATATTAGGTCAATCAGCTAACTTAAAGGATAATTTAAAAGTCTCAAGCCCAAGGAGGGAAAAGTGCAATTAGGCAAAGTCAAGGGGGGCACATTACTATATACAATTTGCATTTTGGCTTCTCTTCTTAGGATTCCTTGATTCCCCTGATTGAGATATTAATGTTACACCCAACTATATATTGTATTCATACCTAAATAAAAGAATAAATGGTTCAACCATATAGAGTCTTTCCCACTAGATCAATTGTGTTGGGATCATTCAACCGACCTCCGACTCTGACTCTACATCGGCCTTATGAACATATTACTCCGATTAACAATCGGTTTACCTATCGACAGTCGGCTATTATCAACCAACAATAGACAACCACGACAACACAATTAACCTCCGACCGAAGATCATCGACATATCAAAGTTATCGATCGATGCTCATTCGGATCTTCAGGACTACCAACTTATCACTATTACCGACATATAGTCGGTCTATCTTCTCAACATACCTAACTATTATAAACGGTTATCGATTACGTGTTACGATCATTAGTGGACATAAACGACCTATTAACTCCATGATTATGGCTCAATAATTTAGCACCATAAAAAGCGAGACCACATGCTCGATGGTTACTTCAGGATCATCTATAAAAGGAAGGTAAATGAACAGCATGGGTGAGATAATTCTGGGCTAATACCCTATCATTTCGATTACTCATTATCTGCTGTTCACCAGCTCCCTGCTGACTTAAGCATTGGAGGGTCTCTACCGAACATAATTTCAGTTTGAGAGGACTTTGTTTTGCAGATGCTCTTCACCAACGACAGACGATAAGGGATTGGATGCAATAGATTGGCATGTTAGGAAGGGAGGAAACGATACAATCAATCATACCAAAAATCAAAGCCTAGCACTCGACAGGATTGGCGAGATAGTCTTTCCATCGGCAAGATGTTCCTCCCACTTTCAGCGACAGAGTCCAGTTCTTTGCATCCTATGGTCACCACAGACGCACAAATTGTTGCACTCATACAACAAATGAAGATTTTGATGGAGACAGTCCCAAGCCTCCAGCAGCAGCAAATCCAGCAGCAGTAGCAACTGTCGGTGGAGCAACCGATGGCTCATTCCGTGCCATCTAGGCACAGCCGACGTCCTCCACGATGCTCACCTTTCTCTTCTTCAGAGTGGCAATCATCTTGACACTCTCATCGAGATGGACAGCAATGTTCACGGCACTCCCACCGTGCCACCCATCATTCACGATGTTCTCTCTCTCCTTCTCATGCACACAGTATCAGAAAAGAGAAACAGTCACGGACTCCTTCTGCTTCTCCCTCTTCAAGCTCTTCAGGGGGTTCTACCTCGGGAGTTTCCAGCAATGACAGTTTGACGACTACGAATGCAAGTTCAAAGAGATTGATCGTCAGCTTGCCCGACTTCAGGTGAAAGATCGAAAGTCCTCTAACGACTATGACTTTCATACTGCTCAGCCTATCTCTCGGTGCATCCTGTATGAACCAATTTTCTCTCGATTCAAGATGCCATAGATAGAGCCATACGATGGCTCCATCGATCCGATCGACCACTTAGAGAGCTATAAAATTCTCATGATGATCCAGGAGACAACTGACGTCCTCTTATGCATTAGCTTCCCGACAACTCTTCGGAAGGCTGCTTGAGCCTGGTATTCTAGACTTCAATCGGAAAGTATTAACCCTTTCGAGCAGCTAGAGCATTCTTTCATGGCCTACTTCAGCACTAGTTGAAGGCCGCCGCAGACATCAGACAGTCCTTTCTCTATCAAGCAAGGTGAGATAGAGACGTTGAGGGACTTTGTGGCTCATTTCAATGTAGCCACACTTGAGGTCAGGGACCTCAATGAAAATATGACCATATCGGCCATAAAAAAAGGTTTGAAGGGATTCAGATTCACATATTTTTAGATAAAACTCTCCTCCAGACCTATGCTGAACTTCTGAAGCGTGCGTACAAGTATATTCATGTGGATGAAACTACTTCTGACTGACGTCAGACAGATGAAAAGGGTCAGAAAAAGAATAAAAGAAAATGAGGCTCCAACTGAATCAAGTAGGCCGACTATCAATAAGTGAGCTTCACCTCAATGATGGAGTCTGAAGCTGAATAATTATGGTAGGTATGACTCCTATACCCTTCTTTCTACTCTCCATGCACAGATCTTGATGGAGATTGAGGAAAAAGAGTACTTATGACACCCCCCACCAATGAAAGCACCATAGAAGAGTTGAGATAGAAAGAAGTACTGTCGGTTCCATCGTGATCATGATCATGATACCGAACAGTGTATCCAGCTCAGAGACAAGATAGACACCCTGATTCGATGAGACTACCTCGAGAAATTTTAATGTGATCGCCTGACTCAACCTCCCACTAACCAACAATCTCAGCCACAAACTGAGGAGACACTCAACAATCGACCAACGACGGAAGTAATCAACATGATCTCCGGACGATCGAAGAACTGAGGGGCAACTTTCGAAGAAGATTCAGCGAAGAAACGACGACTCGATAATATAATTATTTTTTCAGAAGATGATGTTCGGAGAATACAAACTCTCCATGATGATGCTGTTATTATCTTGACAACGATAGCAAACTATGATGTAAAAAAAATTAGTGGATAATAGAAGCACGATAAATATTTTATTTATTCGATTTTCTTCCAAATACGACTACCGACTAATCAACTCAGGAGAGTCTTGATGCCATTGGTCGGTTTCATTGGAGATGCAATTATCGTAGAAGAAAAAATTACTCTCCCACTAACTGTCGGAACAAATCCATGATAAAGTACTGTTCTCTTAATATTCACGATTGTTTGAGTTTCTTCAGCTTATAATACCATACTCGGATGATCTGGACTTAATACTCTGAGAGCAATAGTCTCGACATATCATCTGCTAGTCTGATTTTCGATAAGAAACAGAGTCGGAGAGATGCGTGGTGATCAACAACTTACCTGATGCTGCTTCTTAATTTTCACACAGAATAATCAATCTGAAAACTCTTTATCTGTTGATAAATTGGACCAAAAAAAATAAAAAGGGTGAACCAGCCAAGCAATTGATTTTCATCCCACTAAAAGAAGAAGATCCTAAGAAGACGGTCCAAATTGGATTGCAGTTGCCTGATCCGGAGCAGCAGCAACTAATAAATCTACTCAGAGCAAACACTGATATTTTTGCTTGATCGGCTACTGATATGCTGGCATTCCTTCAAAAATAATAACCCACTGGCTAAACATTGATTCAAAAGTTAAATCGGTGAGATAAAAGAAAAGGCCTTTTGCTCTTGAAAGGCAGAAGATCATCGATGAAGAAGTCGACAAGTTTCTCGTAGCTGGCTTCATCAAAGAAGTTACTTATTTCGATTGGCTTGTCAATGTAGTAATGGTGAGAAAAGTCAATAAAAAATGAAGAATCTGCATCGACTATATAAATCTAAATGAAGCTTATCCAAAGGACAGTTTCTTCTTATCGAAGATTGATCAATTAGTTGATGCGACTTCAGGACACTGACTCTTAAGCTTCATGGATGCCTTTGTAGGCTACAATCAGATTCAGATAGCATTTGAAGATGAGGAGCACACAACCTTCGTAACCGATAAAGGCATCTACTATTATAAAGTAATGCCCTTCGGTTTAAAAATACTAGAGCCACATATCAATGGCTAGTTAATAAAATCTTCAAAGTACAAATCGGACAAAATATAAAAAATTATGTAGACGATATGCTAGTGAAAAGTCCTCAAACTACTGATCATGTTCAGGATCTAGAAGAAGCCTTCAGCACACTTCGATAATATTAGATGAAGTTGAATCCAATTAAGTATGTATTCGGGATAACTTCTGAAAATTTCTTAGATTTTTATATCATACAAAAAATTGAAGTCAATCCCGAGAAAATAAAGGTTATCATCAATATGAAGCATTCAAGCTCCAAGAAAGAGATATAACAGCTTAATGGAAGGATCGCCGCACTCAGCCGATTTATATCAAGGTCAGTAGAAAGATGCTTGTCCTTCTTCAAGATCTTGAGACAATCAAGCAACTTCATATGGTCAGACGAGTATCGACAATCCTTCGAAGATCTAAAAAGATATTTGACATCCCACCACTACTCACAAAATCAAAGGTTGGAAAAACTTTGTATCTCTACTTGACAACTTCGACGGAGGCAGTTAGTTTGGTACTTGTCCAAGAGGATGAAAATCAAATTCAATGATCGATCTACTACACTAGCAAAATACTTCACAATATCGAAGTAAGATATTCAAGAGTGAAAAAAATGATCTACGCTCTAATCATATCATCACAATGACTTCACCCATACTTCCAAGCACATCTTATTGTCATCTTGACAGACCAACCGTTGAAGATAATTTTATACTGATCTGATACTTCAGGTGGAATGACAAAGTGGGCAATAAAACTCAGCAAGTTTGATATCCAATATTATCCATGTCCATCAATGAAGGTGTAAGTTTTGGCTGACTTCATCGTCGAGTGTACAATACCTGATAATAATCTTAAAGATGAAGCTAACAACAAAATAAAGCCAATTGAAACTCCCGAACCTGACTTAACGTCAGCATGGGTGCTATATATTGATGGAATATCTAATGCACAAGACAGTGGAGCTGGTCTCATCCTCACCAATTTCGAAGGGGTTATAACCGAATATGTCCTTTGATTCAATTTCAAAGCTTCGAATAACCAAGCCAAATATGAAGCACTCTTAGCCGGCTTAAAAATTATCAAGAGACTTGATATTGATAGTTTGAAGGTCTTTACCAACTCACAGTTGATTGCTGGACAAGTTAAGGACGAGTTTGAAGCCTGAGATCCTATTATGATGAAGTATCTTCAGAAGGTGAAAAATCTTACATTGACTTTAAAATACTTTGAGATCTTTCACATCCCAAGAGCAGAAAATGCTCGAGCCGATGCACTTTCGTGATTGATAACCATTCTTTCAACTCGCTGGGTCGGACATTCATCGAATGCCTGGAACAGTCGAGTATTGAGAAAGTCGAAAAAGTGCTATAAATCAATGATGAACCAAGCTGGATGGATCTGATCATCCAGTACTTAACTGATGGAACTCTATCTACGGATCTCTCAGAAGCTAAACGACTCAGATGGGCGGCCTCACTATATATTCTGATGAATGGCTAGCTTTATAAGAGATCATTCTCTCTTCTCTTACTGAAGTATTTAGGATTGACAGATGCCGACTATGCACTCAGAGAAATTCATGAAGAAATTGTTGGAAATCACTTGGGAGATAAATCTTTGGCTTATAAAGTCTTACGATAAAGATATTACTGGCCCACCATGAAGAAAGATGCAGCTAAACTTGTCCAAAGGTGTGAACCATATCAGAAATATGCAAATATACAACACCAACCGACCAGTCAGTTAACATTAATTATTACACCATGACCCTTCGTACAATGAGAAATTGACATACTTGATCCTTTCTCTCGGGCAACTAGTCAAAGAAATTCATAGTGATCGCCATTGATTACTCACCAAATAAATGAAAACTAAATCTCTGACACAAATCACTGAAAGTAAGATGGAAGACTTCATTCAGAAATCAATCATATGTAGATTCAGTCTACCACATACCATCATCACCGATAATGGTTGACAATTTGACAATCAGAATTTCAAAGAGTTATGTACGAAATTCTACATTACGCACAAACTCACATCAGTCGGCCATCCATAATCCAATGGTAAAGTGAAAGTGACAAACCGAATAATCTTACATTGATTCAAAATCAGACTGAATGAAACTAAAGGCCTCTGGGTGGAAGAACTATATCCGATCTTATGGACATATCAAACAACTCCTCGCATACCAACGGGAGAATCGCCATTCAATCTGGTTTATGGAACAGAAGTGATGATCCCACTTGAGATCGAATTACCATCAGCAAGGTGGAACAATATAATGAGCCGAACAATTCAGAATGTCGGAGAGCTGATCTAAACCTACTTCCAAAAGTTCGACAGCAAGCTCAAATTCGGATGGTAGTATGTCGACAAAGAGTAACCCGATATTATAATTCAAAAGTTAAGCCGAAGATCTTCCATCCACGAGATCTGGTCCCAAGAAAAAAATTTCAAAACCTCTAGACTAAAAAAAATTATCTCTGAATTGGGAAGGATCTTACAAAATAATCGAGATACTTAGACCAGACGCATATCGACTGAAAATCCTTGAGGAAATAGCTATTCCGCGAATGTGAAATGCTAACAACTTAAAGATGTATTATTAATAAAGTTGTTCATGTGTACAGTTTTCAGAATGAAACATTAAATTTCAGAATTACAAAACTTTCAGTCGACTACAAAGTGATGTTAGACTGATGAATGGATAGTCAAATCCTATCAGCTATATTTCAATTTTTCACTATAAAAACTGACACATCTACTATATCTCAACTTTTACTGTAAAAGCCGATATACCGATTATATCTCGGTACCGACTATATCTTGGCTTTTCATTATAAAAGCCGACTCTAGTCGAATGACTATTTATATCGATTTAGTTTAACTAAATGAATGCTATGTCAATATGACCCAGGTCGAATTGAAACTATACCGACTTAACTACAGTCAGTCGAAAGATATTCAGCTTGTCACTATTTATCAGATAACTAGACATACTGACTTGACTATGGTCAGTCGAGAGATATTCGACTTATTACTGTTTATCCTAATATCTAAAAAATAAGTATGTCAATTGATATTCAACTAACAGATGATTCTACAATTACTATCGAACGTTCAACTTGCCAATCGATCTTTGGTTGTCAAACTACGACATTGCAAGTATACACAAGGAAGATGGAATTTGTACTTAAAAATTTTCTTTCATTCATTGAAAGAAAAGTTACAAAATTAGATGAAACTCCGATTGTAAAATTTTTGATTACAAAAAAATAAAATATTACACCGATCACCAGTCATCGTCTCTATCTCCTTGCTCTGGCGTGCATCGGTGACTGGAATAGCTTCTGGTGGAGTCAGTGCATTGTCTTCAGTCGGTGCGGCCCCTTCTTTAGCAGTTTTATCTCTCAAGGCAGAAGGAATGATGCTGCTCAAGTTCAGATCCGGATATAACTTTTCGATCGCATCTTGACCGTCCTTATACCCGACACAATAAGAAGCATATCCATCTTCGAGAATTTCTTCTTTAAACTTTTCAAAATTTTTGAAGTTCTCGATGGCTTGATCCAAGGCTTCCCTCGCCGACTTTGCTTCAGCTCGCGTGGAGGCCGACTCAACATCGGCCAGTGCCAATCTTTTCAGGGTGGCCCGATGCCTTCCACGTTTGGCTTCAAGTTTATCAATGCACCCATCCTTCTCTCGTCGAAGTCGATGGATGGAGTGCTTTTTGCTCTTGATTCGCAACTCAAGAGATGAAATATTTTGACGAGTCGACTCAAGTTCGGCTTTGGAAGATTGTAGATCGACGGTCAAACGGGAGACTTCTTCCTGAAGCTTTGCCTCCGCTTAGTCACCGCCTAGAGTTGTTCGAGGGTAGCCGTCTTCTCAGCATTGGCGGCTACCACTTTGTCCATCCAAGATCGATGGAAGTCAGTAATCTTCTGATAGCCGACCTCCAGGTCATGCATGTCATGTGCCCAGTGAAAGCAGAAGATGAATCAAGTCAGATCAAAAAAAAAGAAAAGATATGTTGAAGAACTTACCCCAAGTATCATCGGGTAGAAGGAAGAAAATATTTCAACGACCATCCTGCTCTTCCTGTTGTCCTGATCAGTCAAAGAAGAGCAGCTTGGATGAGTCACTTGGCCAATGTCAGATTAGCCAAGGTCGACTCACCCTTAGGGATCCTAATGTCAAAAAGAATAAGAAGGCCCGATGACCCATCATCTACTGAGGTCGTCGGTGCCTTCACCTAATCTCTGGTCGGCAGCCCTACGCTCGAGAATGCAGGAAAATCAGAGCTCGACTGCATTCGAGAGCGTTCCGTCAGAGGAATAGCTGGCACAACCGTAGATTGATCGGGTTTGGCCGCGACTCCCACCCCGATCCGAACCTCTATTGATGGAGCTGTCGATGGTACTGCTGCAACTCCGTCCTCTCCCACCATCCTATCTTCGGCAGACGGTGCCTCAGGGAGCGTTGTCGGGGCCGACAATGCCAGGACTGGCTCGAGAGCCATTTTTGATGGAATATCGGATTTCCTTGTTGGTGCAGATTGAGTGACGACCCAACTTTTCTTCGGTGGTCAAGAAGGGCCAGCTTCAGAAGCTGCCTTTTTCTTGGTAGCGTGCAAACGAATATCGATAGATGACACTCGTGCCCTCGGCTGCATAGCTACAATCAGAACAAAAAATTAATACAGTTCGAAAATAAACAAAGTAAAAGTAAATAGCCAACTATGTTATACCTAAAGAAGTGACTGAACTAAGCCCGGCATCGTAGAGAGCTTGGTCGGTCATCAGCTCTCGTTGCAGTGGAACTACCATGTCCTTCAGTTGGTGGAAATCTTCCCGATCATCGACCTTTACCTGATTATTCTCATTGGGGTCAGTCCTTGGATCACCCCAGTACGAAGGAGAAGAAATAAAAAAAAATTGATTCTTTCATCCATAAATGGACGATGGAAGATCGATGATAAAAGAAAGATCTTTTCTCGGATTGAAAAATCATCAATCCTTGAATTTAGGATGAGGATAAAGGACAAAAAAAATTCGAAAGAGAGAAGGATGAGGCTCAGTCAGTAAGAGCCGACATAACAAAACTGATGATCAGTCAGATGGAGTTCGGAGCCAGCTGAGCAGGACAGAGATCGTAATAGTCAAAAAGATTTCGAACGAACTTCGAAATTGAAAATTGAAGATCGTTTCGAAGGTCTTCGACATAAAATGCGACCTAACCTAGAGGAGAAGAGTAATCTGACCGTCCGTGCCAAGAGCTGATACTATTCTAGGATACGATACTGCTCCCGGAGCTACTCAATATTGGGTTTGGATAGGGAAGAAGCCTCCACTTTGGATTCGAAGGAGATTCGTCGGTCGGATTTTCGACCGACTATCTAGAAAGTTTTCTACTAGCCATGAAGAATAGAAATTAAAAGATCGAGAGAAGGAAAATCCTAAGGGAAGAAAATCCAAGGAAAAGGACAAGAGAACTCAACCTGAATCTAAAGGGGATGAAGAAGAAATCTTGGAGCTCCAAGTACTGGGGCGATCTTCTGGCAGAACCTTCCATTGCAGAGGATGGTGACAAATGCAAAGTAAAAGTCTGGCTGAAAGCGACTGCATATATATAGGACCCTTCAATGATCCAGATGAAATCGATCAAATCTGAATCTTCTCAGATGTTGACACATGGCAACATTTGGACCGACCATTGGTCGGACGGTTCGATACACCTGCTCCTGATCGTGCCACCTCACCATTATCCATATGAACAGCTTCGATCCAATGATGTTTGGACACGTGGCTAAAATATACTAATCAGAATCAAATCATCCGGATGTCCTGGACGTCGAATTATCTTATCGAAAATGACGGTCCAATAATGATTTCACAGCTATCGAAACAGCAAAACAGCCGGAGATCTCTTGTATTCCAAAAACTCATAAAGGCCAACAGCTGAATCAGGGCTTGAGGCAACACGTGATGACTCCCTTTATCCAACGTGATAGACCACATGATAATATACACGTTGGATCATCTTGGACTTGGGAGTGGGGGGCAACTGTTGGGACCATTCAACTGACCTCTGACTTCGACTCTGCATCAGCCTTATGAATATATTACTCTGACTAACAATTAGTTTACCGACCGACAGTTGGCTATTATCAACTAATAACGGACAACCACGATGATATACTTAACCTCCGATCGAAGACCATCGATATATCAGAGTTACCGATCGATGCTCATTCGGATCTCTACGACTACCAACTTACCACTATTACTGACATATAATCGGCCTATCTTTCAACACACCTAACCATTATAAACGCGATTACGAATCACGATCATTAGTGAGTATAAATGATCCATTAACTCCATGATTATGGTCCGATAATTTAGCACCATAAAATACTGGATCATGTGCTCGATGATTACATCAGGATCATTTATAAAAGGGAGATAAATGAACAGCACGGGTGAAATAATTCTAGGCTAACACCCTGCCATTTCGATTACTCATTATTTGCTGTTCACCAACTCTCCACTGACTTAAGCATTGGAGGATTCTCATCGGACATAATTTCGGTCTGAGAGGACTTTATTTTGCAGGTGCTTTTCACCGACGACAGACGATAGGGGATTGACTGCAATAAATTATATTTTATTAAATTTCAGCTCAAGAGACTCATCAAAATTCTTAGATCCTAAAGATATGAATGTGAAAATGCATGTCTTGTTGGTTCATTGGAGCATTTCGTTTCTTATGCAAGAGGACTGCAAGATGGATGGGTCCACAAACTTTTCTAGCCATTATAATAATTGATGCATGAATTTGGAAGTAGATTTTGTGCTTCTTAGCTTGCCTATATGGTAATATTCTGCCATATGCTTTTGCTGTGACGTATGTAATGCATTGTGCATGTTAGATGCTTATGCTGGCCCAGCTTATCTTATACAAAGAAGGCGGAAATCTTACCCTACCTACTTAATTGCACATGTATGCTGCATGCCAAAAATTAATATATGGAAGATCTTTAAAATAAAATATTTGTATAATAGTAGCAATATCTAAGGACACAACAAATAATAGCTTTAAATTGTAGTGCTCGTCAAAGTTGTGAGGAAAACAGAATTTGGAGACTTACTCGTCAATCAAGTGCTAAAAAATTCTAACACTATTTTCTCAAATTTATAAAGTAAATTTAAAAAATTCCAGATTTTCCCTTTCAAGTTTCTCTCAGTTTACTCACTTCTAAAGATTGTGAACTAGAATGTTTTCTACTACTAAAATTAATTAAAAAGTGAGGAATCCAATCTTTCCATAACCGTGATATAGCTAACAATATCTTGAGAACTCAAGCGTGCAAACAAAGAGCACTCAACCTTTTAGTCACAAATACATTAACAATTTGTATCATTAAATTCATAAAGTATCACAGCACCTTGCTTTGCTCATCCACAGCGAAGATGTCATTTGTAGTTTTACCAGCAAAAAAATAAGAAACAACCATTAGCAAATGTCTCTTGGTAAAAAGGACGCACATTAAGATCGATTGGAAAATCGCCAGGGATGCAAGGGTAAAAGTCAAAACAAACATGGAAAAGTCATTTATAAATTAATCTTCAGTGTCATTTGTAATATTTCTTCTAAAATATGTAGTGAACTAGCTACTGAGGAAGCATCCTTCGCCATTTTCCCTTCATTTTTCGTGTTATTGTCACATCTCCCCACTTGGAGAAACCATATGGAATTTTCTTCTAAAGCTATAAATGCCAAAATATTGCACGAAGAACGCGTTTTCCAGCAGCAATGGAATTGAAACCTTAGACGACAAAATTAGTTGCCAGTCACACACATGTCACAAGTACTTAGATGTCATAAGCAAAAAAAAAAAAAAAAAGGCCATATAGACTTCAAGGTCTTTTCATTCCAAAGAGACAAGAAATACCCACCGACTCAACTAGGGGTCACGTGAGTTCGGACGGCCAACTTACAACTGGGGAAAGAACTCTAATTTACCAAAAGAAAAAGGGAAACAACTGAATTCCCGGTCCAACTTGGCTAGTTGGACCCAGAACGGATGCAGTTGTCCTGTCACATAACGCTAACACCAACGGTCCACTTGCCCTTCCCCTCTGGTGGTCCCCGCATCGATGGCCCCACCACTTCCATCGGCTAGTGCCAACCTAGGAAACCTATGCCTACTTCCTAGTAAAAGTTTCAACCGGTTGGATCGCCGGTTCACAACAAGGTTTCAATAGTGCTATTTTTGAATGGACCGAATCTAGTTTATTATTGGCTGTTATGATGACTAAGTTCTGTTATCTGTTTCATTAATATGATTTTAAATTATTTCATATTCAGATGATCATATATTAATATGAAATAGCATCTATTATAAGTTAGATCAGTCATTGTAATGATATTATTACAACATAATAAGCAATAATAAAAGTTAATGATGTTATTGTTCGAATTGTTATTATTTAATTTTTTAATATGATACAAACTATTTTGAGCATAAATTTGGTAAAATTTTACAGTTTCTTAAGTAGAAAAATTTAGAACTTGAAATAAAATTATGTTTTTGAAGTAGAAAAGGTATAAATATCAAATCATAATTATTGTTTTGATTGACATGACAATGGTCGGATATAATAACTATTTTTTATATTATAAATATGTACAATGCATTGAATCTTCTTCAAGACCTTTATGATGGCTATCACATTATTATATTTTTTTTAAAATAATTTTTCAAAAATATCTACTCAATTATTGATTTTACAAGAAAGATTATTTTTTTCTTAAAGAATAATGCACATTCAAAGATTTCTTGATGATCTTATCTTTAAAACTAAGTAGTAAGTGGATGGTAGTTTAAATAAATGTATCACATATAACAAGCTCCTCGAGTGACCACATGAAATAGAAACTTAAGATTACAATCTAGTGGGGTCCATATATATGTGGTCTCATAAATATAATATTTTCTATCTCTTATGTCAAGTTGATAATATCTTCTGCAGTTGCATCCAAAATGACTTGAGATTTATTATCATTTTTATCAGCATTTGAGATATTAAGAGTATTGTAAAAAAAATTATCCCTTACCATTTAGCTTGTTATTTACAAGTCCGTCTATCAAAACAATTACATTTTACATATAAAATAAATCTAATATTTTTTATAAATAAAAATTAAGTGAAAATGCTCACATAACTCAAAAATGCTAAAAAAAAAAATCATTCAGCTGGTGTGGTTTATTCTAATTGCTCCCTTCGAATTGGCATCGTTAAATATGCCATTGCACGGAACAAAGTGATTGGTGCCTGACCTAGTTTTATTTTTTATTATTTTTTTTTGAGTGGTTTGGCCATTCGGCTGAGTTACCGTAGCAAAAGGTGGTTCGCAGAAGCCGGTCTGGGTGAACCGGAGAGAAGGTGAGAGAGAGAGAGAGGAGCCTCCAGGTGGGGGCGAAGTCTATAAAAAGTGCCGGTCTATCGATGATTTTAGTGCAATCACTTGAGAAGGCCTGCGCTTTTATTCGATTTATTGGTTCTAATTTGTTCTTTTTTAGCTAACAGAGGCCAACGCGAAGAGTGTTCGGAGCTGGGAGAAGGCTAAGAAAGAAACGCATAGTTTTTGCTATATTGAGTCCATTTTTCCTGAAGACCAGACCTCCTGACTTGAAGCGGGAGAAAATCTTTTTTCCCCTCTTTTAGTCTATTTTGGGACAAATATATTTTGATTTTACCCT
Organism: Elaeis oleifera; assembly: GCA_000441515.1. Taxonomy (NCBI): domain Eukaryota; kingdom Viridiplantae; phylum Streptophyta; class Magnoliopsida; order Arecales; family Arecaceae; genus Elaeis; species Elaeis oleifera. The sequence continues at coordinate 180,811 of KE505937.1, read as the reverse complement.
CAGGAGATTCCTGAATCCCGAGATCTCAGGTAGATCCAGGTGTGCTTCTCTTCTCTACCTGGTTTTATTACATTTTTCTCTTTTTCCGTTTTTCCGTTCGAGATTCAGTTTATTTTCCATGAGGCGATATTTCGGGGTTCTGCCAATGGGTTTTCGTTGTTCTTCATATTTCTAGGTGTTTTTGCCATGTGTTTTGTTGCTATTGCGGAAAAAAAATGTTTTTTTCGCTCCCTTTTTCCCAATCCTTTTCTCTTCTCTATATTTATTCTAAATCTCTGTTTAAAGAAGATTCAAGCTGGATTTCTGTTCAAAGTTGGATGCTTTGTTCTAATGGTTAGAGCAGTTTAAGATCTTTTCGTTTTTAAAACGAAAATTTTGTGGCATTGGATCTTGATTATCTTAATCTTGGCAATGACTGCATATTGATTTCTTAGAATTAAGGAGGTTACGTGAATAGACATGAAGATGTTTGGTTTCAGCTTTTTCTTTTTGGTATGGGTTGTTTCTCTCTCTGGTAGAATTCATGTTTCTTCTCACACTTGAAGCTATAGATCTGGCCTTTTCAGTGTAGCCACTGTCTCTTTTACATGCAAAAATAAAGCAACTTCTTTGCTTCAGTATATGTATGTTTGATGGTATTGTCTATTTTATATTCATTGTAGCTTGTTATGCGTGTGAGCTTTATGAAGGGATTGCACTTGCTTTCATCTTAATTGGATTTTGCTATGTTTCTTTTTTATGGCAGGGTAGAAGATCGATTTGAAGAAAAGGACATCCTTTCATGGTGATTTAATTTTTATTATCTATGGTTGTGTTGCTTTCTCTGTTATCGTGGCTTTCTGTTTTAAGGCATCATGTCATTGTGATGATCTGAATATTTGTCAATAACCATCGTTAGATATGTGGGTCATGGAAAGTTGATCTGTTTGAGATTTGTTATCAGGGGGAAGAAGCACCGGAAAACCTTCTAGAGGGACTTGACAAATTTTCACCTCTTCAGTGTGATTCAGAATCCCAAGGCTATCAGACAGCTACAACCATAGGCGACAAGATAGTGAGTGAATATAATAGATTAATTCTCATTCTTCACTAGATTAATGTATATGGAATAGTTTAGATCTTGCAAAAAATAATTGTCTGTATTCATATGCTCAGTATGTTATTGGAGGATCTGATGATGGAGCCAAGTTGTCGATGAATGTCAAAGTTTTCGATAAGTTAACCAGAATATGGTGAGATGAACAGCTCTTACCTTGTCTTTCATTGTTCTCTGTTTGTATTTGGAGTTGGAATACCAATTTTGCTTGAATTGATAGGTCAATTCCTACTGTATTGGGTACGAAACCTGTGCCATCTAAAGGTCACTCAGCTGTTCTTTTGAATAATGATCGGATATTGATTCTTATGAGGGACTCTCCACTGAATGACGGCACCTGGTTTCTTGAGGTTTGAATTCTACAGACTGTTTTCTCATATGTAGGAATGTAAAACCTTTATTTCATTTGTGATGGTTATGAGATTTTATCAGATAGTGCCTTTCCCTTGATGTATATAATGCATCGCATGGTTTGTCCTCTCTTCTAAAGGAAGCACAATTTTAACAAGCACAGGATCTTTTTTCAGTCAGAATGTTCTTTTGTCTTCATTGGTGTATGGACCATCTGGTCTGTACTGGTATTTTATATGTGACCACTCCAAGGGAACAAATACAGAACATGATAATGATTAATAATCTGAAGCACTCTTCGGAACTCTGGCTGCTCAAGGGCTGGTAATGAACATGATGAAAAGTGGGTTCTTAAGCGATTGAATTCTACATTCACAAACAATATCATGAAAACGGCTTGTAGGGCCGATCTTATACATTTGGTGTATGCCAAATCAGTTTAGATTTCATTCGTATCCAACACTATCACTAGTTAATAGGTTTATGGATGCTAATATCTTTGTATTAGTGACAAGGATCTGAAGTTTTGTGCCAGAAGCTTTCTCACGTGAAAATCCCTGATGTCTTTAATCTACATATAATATATAATATAGTTGTTTCTTTTTTTTTTTTGCCTATTCTACTTCTTTTCTTATGAATTTTCTGTTATATTTGCATAATCTGGTAGGTGAGCACCCTTTGTCAAGGAGAAGAATAAGATACTTGGCACAGAGGTGGTTGCCTGGAGCAAGGGGTCAGAGGTGATGGGCCAAAGCCAATTGTAATCAGTGGTCCTTCTGGAGTTGGTAAAGGTACCCTAATATCCAAACTTATGAAGGAATTTCCATCAACTTTGGGTTTCTGTAAGTCACACAACACGAGCTCCAAGAGAGAAGGAAGTAGATGGAGTTCATTACCACTTCACAGAAAGAAGTAAAATGGAGAAAGAATAAAAGATGGGAAATTCCTTGAATCTGCATCAGTTCATGGAAACCTTTATGGAACAAGCATTGAAGCAGTTGAAGCAGTTACGGATGCTGGCAAGGTATTATCAGATCCATTTACTCTAATTCGGAATGCATGTATACAAAAGGCTGCTACATTTGCTGCTTCTCCTTCTCCTCCTTTGCTTATTCTCCTTGCAATTTGGATGTACTTCTCATTGGATTTTGGGCCTTTTTATCCTTGCATATTGGATATACTTCTCATTGATCTCAGGGCCTTTTTGATTGCAGAGATGCATTCTTGACATCGATGTTCAAGGTGCTCGATCAGTGAGGGCTAGTTCTCTGGAAGCAATATTCATCTTTATCTGCCCCCCATCACTTGAAGAGCTTGAGAAGCGTCTTCGTGAACGGTATATAAAAAACTCTAAAGTTCATTGAGACAAAGATTTTGTTCTTTGCAACTACCAAAAATTTCTAATTATTAATCCAAGGAATCAGTCCATCTAATCCTCTCATCTTGTTAACATAGAGGAACTGAGACTGAAGAACAGGTACAGAAGAGACTGAGAAATGCGAAGGCAGAGCTTGATCAAGGAAATCTCCTGGTCTTTTGATCATATCTTAGTGAATGATGATCTTGAAACATGCTATAAGAATCTTAAGGTGCTCTTTGCCCCTTCAATTTATATAACTATTTTCACTTATTTGCAACCCGGAATTCTTTTGCTTTTAATATTTGGCCAACGTCCCAACTATTTGTCTAATCGAATTATATTTTCATGTAGCAAACACTTGGTTTGGATGAGACTGCTGATGCTTCGCATCAACCATGTATGTACAATCTTGTGCAATTTTTCATTATATTTTGCTCTTCGAAATTACAATTACCAACAGGTTTGTATCACACAGCTATGAAGAATTACCAGATCCCCTTATGTCACTCCATATCTAAAAAAGATAAAAAAATTCTGATACATGGTGGAAGTAATGAGCTGGGAGCAGCAACCCTACCTCGTAAGCTGTTCAATTCTGAGCTTTTAGTATTGAATTCCTGTTGAAGGAGGCTGACTCCTTTCCCCTGTATTTTGAATTGGATAGGTTCTTGCTCGATGCATCGTTGCTTAAAGGAGGTGCTCCTGGCCGGATGAGAGGACTGAAAATATATGCTATTGACTCATTAATTGATAGTCTAAATTGGATCGAACAACTTTAGCAACCTAGCAACCTACAGAAACGATAAACCTAATCAAGTTGTATGCATCAGCATGATATCTCGCTTTTGGATCAACTTGACCTAAAGTTAACAAAATCTACACTCAGATGTAGAGGAATGTGGTTGTCGTGTTCAAATTGCATGAGAAATAGGCACAATGTGATTTGTACTCTTATTACAGCAAAAATTTTACTGGAGACATGATTTTACATTCTTACTTTGTAGCTCAGAACTAAATTTATTATACTCTTCACTAGGAAAGAGGAGACAATAAAATGCATGAGTCTGTTCTGGATGCATTAAAATTTCTTTAGTACTTTATACTAACCACTTGGTGCTTTGTTCTTTGTGATGCTATCTCGATCTTGACAATTGAATTGTTTCAGTTGGTGATGAATCTTCTTAAGCAATGCAATTAATCTGCATCACATTTTCTTGTTTATTTATTATTCTTTTCAATGCATCGGCGGACAGGTTTGAAGAAATCTGCATCACATTTTCAATTAATTAGCAAGCCCCCAGTTCAAAGCATGATACGTCAAGTTTAGAAGAAATCTCTCTCTCTCTCTCTCTCTCTCTCTATATATATATATATATATATATATAT